>CM060892.1:176172326-176447326 GCA_030762935.1 Hymenopus coronatus | reverse complement strand
AAAGCAGATCGTCATTTGTCTGCAAAGCAGACTGTCTTTTGTCTGGTTGCCAACACCATGCAATCTAATCAACAAGAACAAACATTCTCAGATTCACATTCTATTAATCCTGTGGAAATTTCTACTACATCTCGTTCAATCTTACAAACACCCAAGTTAGTTCATAAACGCCCGCTTGAAGATCTCAATCAAGGTAATGCCTCCATGTCAAGTGACGGGTTTTTCACTCCCAACAAAAAGCATATAACTTCAGCCTCAACTGTAAACTCTAAATATATTGTGGACTTAACCTCCATACACAATAAATTTTCCCCTTTGGAAACAATGGAGGAAGCTAATGACAGTCGCTGAAGTAAATTTTACTACAGCCTCTAAAACCAGGATCCCACCCATTTTTCTCCATGAAGTGAACAACTACCAGCAGATTATCTGCGACATAGGTACTATTGTAAAAGATGACTACTCAACACAACAGCAAAATAAAGTCCTTAAAATAAATACAACTTCAGTCAATGACTGCCGAGCCCTTACAAAATTCCTGGAAGAATCAAAGCTCCTTTTCACACCTTCCGTGATCCAAATTTCAAAAGACTTGAAGTTATCTTGAGAAATGTTCCCTACTCTCTTACAAACGACGACTTAACCACAGAATTAACCACTCTGAAGTTACCAGTGATAAAAGTTACAAGACTCTTATACAAAGATCGTCAACCTATGCCGCTATGCGCTGTTGAATTAGAAAACAATGAACAAGGAAAGAAGATCTTTGAAGTCAAACACATTCACCATGCTTTAATAAAAGTTGAATACCGCAAGAAACCCACAAACATCCCACAATGCACACGATGCCAGCGCTATGAGCATACTAAAAACTTCTGTCGACTTGCACCTCGATGTGTAAAGTGTCCCTCTAACCATCATTTCTCTGAATGCCCAAAACACAAAGATACTCAGCCCTCCTGCGTGAACTGCGGAGAAGCTCATCCGGCAAATTTTAGAGGTTGTCGTATTTACTTGGAATTAAAAAATAAATCCAATGCAACTGTAACCGAACCCGTAAAAACACCTACACCACCAAAGCTAAACCTAGAGAATTTTCCAAAGCTGACACCAACTTCTTCTTGTTCTGCTCCTGAAACTCCTCAGTGGCCACGCTCAGTTCCTCCTGAAGATAAAAGTTACCGACATTCCACTCAGCAAGCATTAACACAAAATTCTTCTTCTGCTTCTTCCTCCGATGACACTGGAAACCTTATTCAGCTAGCTATTACTTTTCTAGCACCATATCTACCAAAAATCAAATCCTTTTTATTACAGCTTTTTGCAAGTTTGTTTGCTAATGGCCACTAAAAATCAAGTATATACATTCTCTCAACTAACTATACTAAACTGGAACGCTAACGGAATCAAAGCCAAGCGGGAAGTCTTTCTGGAATTCATCTCAAGACACAAACGTCGCAGTAGCTTGCGTCACTGAGACTCATCTAGCACCACAGGAAAAGTTTTCAGTACCCGGTTATGCAGCGTATAGGTCCGATCGCGAAGCTCTCGTCGCCTCGGGTGGAGTGGCCATCTTCATTCGAAAGGAAATACACCACTACTCGGTCCTACTACCCCAACTAACTAGCCTCGAAGCTTGCGCAGTTCAAATATCCATGCAAAACTCCACTAAAACGACAATAATCTCAGCATACAAGCCACCAGGACTCTGCCTCAATGACCAGGATATTACTACTATATTCTCTGACACAGTGCCAACCCTTCTCGTGGGAGATCTAAATAGTAAGCATGAAACATGGGGATGCCGTGTGACAACTCCAAACGGAAGACGACTATTAACAGCAGCTGAACGCAGTGCAGTTAACATCTTAGCCCCACCTGGTCCTACTTTCTTTAGGCAAAATGTAGCACCTGACATACTAGACATAGTACTTTACAAAAATGTATTAGGCTTTCCCACCATGGCTGTTCTACCTGAGATGGACTCGGACCACTCCCCAGTCTTGATATCATTTGACAACAATCTGATTTTACGTCCGCAGTCCACTAGGAGACTCAGCAGAAGTTTCATACATTGGGAAACCTTCCAACATGTAATTGATAACGAGCTAAAACCTGCGTGCAACCTGAAAAGTCCCAGTGATGCAGAAGCAGCAATTCTTGAGTTCACAAAAGTCATAACTTCAGCCATAGACAAATCCACAGCTCCAGCTAGACCTCAGCAACAAAGAAAACCCTATCACGAAACTTTGCCCTCTAACATCAGATATCTCTTGAAAGAAAAACACAAAATGCGCCGGCTTTGGCAGAAGTACAGAGAAACCTGGCAACTTCATCGCTTGAACCACCTCACAAGAAAGGTAAAAAAACAAATGGATGAGTACCGGTACTCGACTTACCAACGGCACCTCTCCAGCATTTCACCAGAAGATTCATCCTTGTGGAAAGAAACCAAAAGAATATTAAAAGAACCGACGCTTATTCCACCCTTAATACAAGACGGAAAACACTACATAAACCGACTTTGAGAAGTCGGAACTATTCGCAAATACTCTACAATGTATCTTCACCCCAAACCCAGTGATAAACGAAGAATTCAACCACGAAATTGAACGTTTTCCTGGTTCTTATACCACTGCTCCACTTCCCATTGACTTCACTTCGCCAAAAGAAATCTTGTTCATAATCCAGCAACTACCAGCAAGAAAATCGCCTGGTCATGACCTAATTCCAAATTTTGTATTAAAACATCTGACTCGCAAAGCACTTGCTATTCTAGCCTCACTCTTCAATAGTTTGATACGTATGGGCTACTTCCCCAGAATCTGGAAACACGCTATAATTATTGTTATTCATAAACCTGGGAAAAGCTCCTCAGACCCAAACAATTATCGTCCTATAAGTCTGCTACCAACTCTGTCCAAAGTGTATGAAAAGATTATACTGAAGCGTTTAACAAAATGTCTCAATGAAGCATCAGTATTACCTCCCTTTCAATTCGGTTTTCGTCGTAAACATTCAACCACCCATCAAATTCACCGGATTACAGAGCAAGTGGCACAAAGCTTCGAGAAGAAAGAACACACAACTGCAGCTTTCCTTGACTTCACTCAGGCATTCGACAGGGTTTGGCATCAGGGTCTTCTATACAAACTGTTCAACAACGGCATTCCAGACTACCTCTATAAAATAATTTCCTCCTTTCTGTCACAACGAACATTCTCAGTCCGCATAGGTAGTTGTCACTCTTCTACAAAACCTATAACAGCCGGAGTTCCTCAAGGATCTATCCTGGGACCAGCTCTGTTCAACCTGTACACCTCTGATATGCCTGCAACGCCTACAGCTCAAATCGCTATGTATGCGGACGATACTGCAATCTTCTCAACATATCGCAATATCCACACCGCCAGAAATCACCTTCAAGAGGCCTTAAACTTAATTATGCCCTGGCTAGACAACTAGCGTATTTCGCTCAACCAGCAAAAATGTGAAGCAATGGTCTTTACACTATGCAGACAAAACTATCCACCACCAGTAACGCTCCCAGCAAAACAGATACCCTGGAAAACTAATACAGAAACAGTGAAATATCTCGGTGTACTCCTGGATCGACGACTCACATGGAAACCACATATAAGCAACAAACTTAAACTAGCCCGAGCAAGACTGGCAAAACTCTACCCCCTCCTCAACAAAAGATCTTCACTCAAACTAAAAAACTGCACACTACTTTACACGACTCTATTAAGACCACTGCTACTATACGCTTGTCCAGTTTGGGGAGGAACTAGTCCTTCTGAAATCAAACGTATCCAGATATTTCAAAACAAAATATTGCGAATCTCAACGAATGCACCATGGTTTATCAGAAATAGTCAACTACATAGAGAAACTGGAATCAGCATCATTCAGCAGTCAATTTCTTCACAAGCCGAACAGTTTTACAGCAAGCTAAAAGACGTCTCAGGAGCCATTCACTATTCTCTTGGCAGAAAATCTAGCTATTCAACTCGCATCAAGAGTCGCCTACCACTGGACCAGCTCTCTAAGCAAGACTTTCTGTAAAATAAAAACAAACAAAAAATGTACCTACTTATGGGGCTTACCTCATTTCAATGTTATTCAGTATCATGCATGTAAATAATGTCTAAAATCAATGATCTGTAGAGCGCACATGCGCTGATCGATCAATAAATCATTAAAAAAAAAAAAAAAAAAAACCTATTTTAGCAAAATCTAATCAATAAAAACGTCATTTAGGACTGACTATTGGCCCGTTATGTTGAACTAACCACCCAACTCTTCCATGATCATCCTCGTGGTCTGTTGTATGTTTGTATTCTTTGGGGAGATGATAGTCTTTCATTTTTAAAAATGCCCGTTCACATAACTTTCTCTCCGTTCTGTCGCTTATGAGTGAGAACAGAAATTATTCTTACGAAAGCTTATTTTCAATGCATTTCATGTAAATGGGGCTATTATCTTAGCAGTAATAGCTACATTACACGGTTTGTTAGAGACACAAAGGAAACAGTAATAGTCAAATGTTTAAGGATATGGTTGCTCTTTAATGTCCACACTATTTCCACTCATTCGTGAGAAACAACTGAAATTCGACAGGACTTTCAAAGAATGACAAAAGTATTGAACTATTCAGCCATTAAATATTGATATCTTGGAAATAGGTAGTCAAATAATAACATTGTTTGAAATAAATTGTTTTGAAATAAATTGTTTTAAAAGATTTACAGTTTTTTCAGTGCAGTTTCGTTATCAGACATTCAGAATGAAGAAGACTTCAGACGCTATTCCCAGGAAATTCAAACTATATATTTTACTAGTTGCCCGCCCCGGCGCAGAGGGGAAGGCGCAGTGTTACATTCCACTCCGTGTGCAGCATAGGGACATGCTGCTATGAGACGTAATACAATGTTTCTAAACACAAGTTCTTCCTCGTCTATATCTAATGTTTTCGTTTTCTGTATTTGCTTCGGTGACACGTGTGACTTTGGATTAATCCATCAATATTTCTTGCTAAAGATGATCTATAGAACCTTAATAATTGAAACAAATGATCGTCGTGTAGTCTACGACCATGGAGATTTTTAACGTAGTTCATTTTCGAGAAGTTTTGCTCACGTATGTATGTGGAGCCAAGCGTTGTCATTAAATTTGATGCAAATAATCCTTGGTTCGAAAATGTCTCGTTAAGGAATTTTTAAATGACTCCCGGGCTCTTTCTTTGGAGCATTTAATGTTCGTAAAATGTTGTAGAACAAGTAATTCCATTTGCAGTTCGTGTGCAGCCTCTGGAAATGTTATGAAAATGATACTTAACCGCGTTTTGAAGTTGATATTCTATTTATGTTTGCTTAAAAACTGTAGATTCGCTATTCGAGCTCTGTACATATGACTATGGGTAGCTCAAGAATATTTGCCCACCTTGATTGGAGTCGGGGGAAACGAATTCTGACGTCAATACCTTGCAAGAGGCACTGCCAGGACCATGGAAGGAGTAAGCTTCCTGTAAGCGCGCCTCTAAACAGGGGATCAAGGCGCGGGCTGGGTGATCCCTGTTAGGGTAACGATGTTGATAGAGCTCTTCCATTATATCGTGCTTCCCCGTAGATGAAATGTGTCTCGGTATACTCTGCATTTGTATACAAGTTCGCCATTGTTCAATTAGTCTTGACGATAACCACACGAATGCTGTAACTTATGAAACTATTAAAAAAATAATGCCTAATCATTTGCTTTCTAAACAAGGGTTTATAAATAAAATTTCCTTACACGGTACACATGTACCTACCACAGAACTTTCTGTTTTACATTGTGTATGTTCAAGCGGCAACGCTGCATGTCGATTGGATTCACACCAAGTTGTGCTTTTTCTTCTGTGCTGCCCATTTCCTCTTATCGTGAATCTACTGGGATTTCGGCGGTAGTAGCAACTGCAAAGCGAAAATGGCCACGAGTATATCTAAGTTTGGAAATAGAAGTAACCGCAGGCTGTTCTATGCTAAGTCTCAAACCATTTGCTTGGATTTAACGCTGATAAATTCTCGGCTATAGCAACTTCCAAACGGCAATGCTCCTGCAGCACATGCAAGACGTGCCCTGGGTCTGAAAATTTAATGTTATCGCTTGCAAACCTTCAGCCGCTTCAACGTTCGCCGAGTTATCACACTGACCGGCGATGTATTCATCTTCGGGTGAAATATTTCAGTGCAACTTCATGTGTATATGCTATCAAGATATGTTTGACATCGATAGATGCACAAAAGCGGCGACCTTACGAAATAAGCGTTGCTGCTCAACTCTTTTCAAGATAGAGAAATTAGTGACTCAGGTTGACATTTTCTAAGAATTTGAGTAAAGAACACTAAGACTCCTGTCAGTACTAGCAATTTACTTTCTCTACCACATACAATTTACGTACTAAGTAGAGAAGGAGATATTGCATTCCACGTTTTGTGAACACTGGATTAAAATTTTGGAAAAGATAGGTGTGTGTCTGTGAACAGTTCAATTCAAAAACGAAAAATCGGTTTAGTACAAAACTTGATATTTAAGTCCGGTATCTTCCAAAGATACGACAAGATTTTCGGGAAAAGCCCCCCACCTCAAACTATCCTTTACATGGAACATGTTTGGAAAGGTTTTGTTTTCTCAAAAATGACTATAGCAATGTTGATACAGAAATGACCTCTGAAGTCCTGTTAATGCGCAATTGTTTGCATAACTGGTAAACCCTAAGAGATGGACAAAATCTTACTACACAAAAAATGTACACCTTGTTTAAGCACACAGTTTGTCATATTAAGTTATTTGTAGAGTTAACCATTTTAGAGATATTACTTGTTTTTTGGTTTCAGTTTTAAAATAATCTCTTTTGTTTTACCTTGACCAAAGGACAAAGAGCCGAGTTTCAACGATAATCGCTTTCAGACATCTTTTAAAAGATTTGTTTGTCACTTTAGCCTATTCTATTTTTGTCCATCTCTTACAGTTTACCAATTATGCAGAGATAATTCCGAATAAAGAGGGCCTCAGAGGCTATTCCCAAGAATTCAGGACACATTTTATTTGCCAAATAAGCATCTTTTATTTACGGCATTTTAATCAAGATTGCTAGAGTCATTTTAGAGAATATCGAAAATGTCGAAATTTGTTTCGTCTAAAGGGTAGTTTAGGGTGTGGGCATTTTCTGAAAATTTATAACAAGTTTGGTATTTAAGCGCCTTTTCGTTGTTGAGTTACTTTGTTCATGCACACATCAATCTTTTTCTAAAAATGTGTTTTTATTCAGGGGTTTTCAAAATGGGTAAAATCTCAGTATTGAATTTCTGGGTGGAATGCAACATCCTCTTTGAAAGATACTTCCCTGAAAGCATTTGATGTTTATTGTATTTAATTTTTAGTTTCTGCTGGAGGGATGCAAATAGCTTACACCAACTCCAAACTCAACCAAAAGTACGACGCTGAGTTAGTTGTACTCAGCAGGCGTGTAGATCAACCCCTGCAAAATGTTGGACTTTAAAAGTCTGATGACGATTTTATCTACTCTGCACAAAATATTCTTACAGAAGTCTATTCTTCTAGCTACTTCATACCAATTAAGATAAACATAAAAAGAAATAGTGTTATTATTTTTCCTTGCAGATACAATACAAATACATTAGGCTAAAACGGTGATCTCATCTTTTAAGGCCCGTCCTATTGGTAAATCCCGTAATTCCGTTCCATTGCAAGACTAGGACGTATATAAACCAAGACGACTTTCCACTGAGGTAATAACAAGTATTGGAAGATTTAACCAATGAGCTGAAAACTCCAGAAAAAGAATTGCCAAACTGTAAGATTTAACGAGATCTACATTTCTTGCGAAGTAAGAGCCTGCCTGTCTATTTCTGAAGGTTTTCCAGTTATGCGAGTCATTAGAGGCTATTCCTAGAAAATTCAATATATACATTTCATTTGTCATGAAAAATCGTTGACAAAATGGCAATTTTTGGGAATACAACATTTTAGAAAAATGTTCCATTAGGGAGGGAGATTTTCCTGAAAATCTTCGTATGGAATCCTTGTGTAATGGATTCAGGGAATCTCTAAACGTGTATTCTCAGTGGAATCTTGGTATCAAATTTTTGGGTAGAATGCAGTATCCTCTCTTCCTACGATGCCCATGGTACAGAAAGAAAAATAAATGTTATGTCATCCTGAAGGTTTCTTTACCGCGTTTTTAATTTCTCTAGCTCTCATATATGATACAATGTACTGGTGAGTAGGGAAGGTATTGTATTCCACCCAAAAATTCGATGTCGAGATTTCACTGAAAATATATGTTTTGAGGTACCCTGAGTCCGATTTTGTTTTAGGAAAAGGTCAGTGTATGCAGTGTGTGTCTGTTGGACAGCATAGTTCAAAAACTAAAAGACCCTTAAATACCAAACTTGGTATTTGGGTTTGGTATCTTTCAAGGATGCGACACGAACATTTTCAAGAAAATCCTCTCCCCTTTACATGAAAAAACCTTTGAAAATTTTGATTTTCTCAAAAATGGCTGTAACGATTTTGATTAAAATCCTGTGTGAGATATTTACATCCCAAATAAAATGTATATCTTGAATTTTCTGGGAATAGACTCTGAAGACCTCTTTATTCTGACAGAATTTTACCGAATTTTGCTTAACGGCTAAACCGCAAGAGATAGACAAAATCTTACTGCACAAAAAATGTAAATCTTGTCAAAACCCACATTTTGTGTCCTTTACATTTTTGTCGTGGAGGTAACCGCTTCTGAGATGTTCCTTGTTATTGGTTTCAATTGTAAAGTCCTTATACTTTTCTCAGACAAGAAGTGTCCATTTTTCTTTTTCTCTACTCTAGCCAAGCAAAGAAGTGATCTGCAATGACAATCGCATAATGATAGCTTAAAACATTTGACTATCACGTTAGCAAAGCGCATTCCTTTAGTTCCCTTCTACTTATAAGGAACTAAGTAATAAGACCATTATGCTAATGTTCTCGGTTAGCATTGTGTAGAAATAAGAACAATCTTTGGTAAGAAGTTTGTTTGTAGAGCAGCTAGAAAAAGTCACGTGAGTGTAACACATAATAAGATGATTTTTTTTCTTATTACGTTTACGAGGAAGCCTTTCATATGGCAAATTTTATGTTGGGACAGACTTTTCCCATGAAATTTTGACACCCGCAAGAATTCTTGGTTTACTTTTTGTGCATGAAGATATCTCCAATGAAAGTGAACACCTGAAGATTGCTATTAATTCGTTTTTCATCTACTTAGCAATGCCACAGAAGTTATTAGTTTCAATGTATGCGTGTGATATTGCGACTACTTAATAAAAGTGCTTTATTTAGATTTTATTATGGATACATCTTTAATTCGAAAAATAATATGAATAAAGAAGTTACCCTACTAAATCAAATAGCGTGTATGTTCGCAGATAAGATAAAATAATTGTTTCACAAAAAAGATTGACCTAATGGTTGGTTAAACTATAAATCTCGGGACTCAAAACATAACAAAGTTTGCAAGTCGCCACTGCGGTATGTCATCTCAAAATAGTTGGGATAGCATTGTGATTACTGGGAAAAATGCGAGTCAATTGGAGAGCTTGGTGGCAGGATGTTGTCGAGGTAGCTTTGTGGTTAGAGCAATTGGAATGAGACTGGGAGATCCGTGACTCGAATATACCAGCTATAGCATTGAATTTTTCAGATTGACTGTACCCCAACAATTCCTGTCCAGCACAGGACTGGTATAAAAGAAGCAATTCAGATACAAACATATTTAATAATGAAATGTATGCACATTAAAAGCATTATAAAATAAAACAATGCTTTAAAATTCCTGACAAAACCCTCATAGTCGTCATCTAAGGTGAACAAAAAAGCTCAAGTACATCCGCCTGCTCGTTCCTTGCTGCAGCATCTTTTGATGCATAGTCTCTTATGACGCGAAGCTTGCATCATATTTCGTTGGTTCCTTGATTTGGCCCAAATTTATCATTTTACGCTGATTGCTCAAATTATTTGAATGCATGACACTACCTAAAACGAAACTTGTTAGAATTACATCTAAAGTTTATTATTATTGTTATTAATATTAATATTATTATTATTATTATTATTATTATTATTATTATTATTATTAATGTATTTATTAGTCTAACTCACATGCGTTTGCCCAGTGACACAGAATAAAATATAAATTTATGGTTTTTAACCAAAAATATTATAAGTGAGTATTACAAAAATAAGGTCGTCTCCTTAGCGCGGTGGTAACGTTGCTACTTACCAAGCGGGAGACCTGGATTCGATCCCCAGTACCGGCGTGGGGATTTTTCCCCCGCTGGGAGACCTGGCCCGGGGTGCACTCAACCTCGTAAGGTCCCTGGGGGGCCAATTGAGGAGCTACTTGATGGAGAAGTAGCGGCTCCAGGTCATGAGGACCGCATTAACCGGCCGGGGGGATTCGAGGCACTGACCACGTCTCACCCTCCAATACTGCACCCCATCCATGACGTCTGTAGTGGACCGAGATGAGGGACGCAGCGGCCGGGCGGTAGGCCAAGGTTCTCCGTGAGCTGTCGTGCCATGGAGTTATTACAAAAATCAATTTTACCATACGTTATAATAGTTATATAAAAATTAAGTTATGAGAACAAATTGTAACAAAGATTATAAAAGATGTGCAACGATAAAAAATCTGCAAAAATAAATCGATTTCTAAACCATAAATCATTTTACGTTCTGTTAAACCATACAAATTATTTCGAAAAATGGCTACGTAATGTTTTATGTTGTTCTGTGTGATTGCTTGCTCCACACTTCTATTGATTTTATTCTTCACCATCCATTTCACAACCATATTTGTAATTGTTCACTAGATCCAAAAAAATAGACCTACTGTTATTTTTCTGAGATTGTATAATTATTTAAAGTATGGTATAGTGGACTCACATGTGTTCTGTTTCTCCAGATAAACTTCTTGAAGTTGGTCGTTATTCAGTTCAAAGCGGGTGATTGGGTCTATTATCTCCCCTGCTGATTTTTTTCTATTTATCGCAATGATGTCTAAGCGACGATCACTACCACCATCAGCTAGGCAGTGAACTTCCTCGTAAGCCTCTAGTGCAGTTGTACAGGGCAGTTTCCAGCCACATGGTAATTGTTTCATGCCCACCGCTGTGTGCTTGAAGATCGTCCAGGGATACTGCGAACTGGACCTACCATTGCATTCCTTTTTAGTATGTCTGTCCCTCCATTCTGGATTATATGCATTATTCGATAGAGCATTTAGCCGCGCAGAGCAAGTCTATTCAGGCAGGAATATCCCGTAGCTCACTCCCTCTGTGGTACATCGGTGTCGTGCAGGTAGTGTATAGCCACAGGCGGAGAGAATCTGCTCGGTACGTGTGCAACACAGCATGGAGGTCCGAGATATGTTTTCAAAATTGGTTTTTGCTTTCAAAGAGCTATTCATGGAGAAACATTTTTATTGCTGTTCCGCCTCTCATTAGCCATCATCCTCTATAAACCATAAATATGCACTACACGTACCACTGCCTCATTTATCATGCATTGCAATTAATGAGCTCCGGTACTGTAATAAACATAAAAAGGCTACATGGTGGTACTTCATACTGCTTCCTGCCACGCGCCGTACACGAATTTCCTGCTCCTGTAGAGTGCCAGGGCACAACACATTTTTTGCCTTTTTCTCCACATCGTACTTTATATTCTGTTTCCTTGCAGAGAGCATGCCGCTCCATATTTTAACGATTGCTGTTCTCAAGCTACCTGTAGTTCGTAAATATATAACTTCTTTTAATTTTAAACTATTTATCGGTACTCTTATTACGAGCGAACAAAGAAAATGCCTGTGCTAATGAAAATTCTAGCTTAGAAAATTCCATATTATTTGTGAAAAAATTCAAATTTACAAAACTTCCGTGAGCATTCACGCTTGTCAGATAACGGTGAGTGCATTTTCTGACACTTTAGTGCATTAGAAACAAATATAATTATTTTAATTAAGTTGAATTATTAGTTTTGGTTGCTATTAACATTTACCTTGTTTTTTACTTTCCCTAACACGAATGTACCTACATGGTAGGTAGAAAAGGTATTGTATTCCACCGAAAAATTCGATAAGAATCTGTGTGTATGTATGTGGTTGTGGACAGCATAACTAAAAAATTGAGTCAGTTAAATACCAATGTGGGTATTTAAGTTTAGTATCTTCCAGGGATGCGACACGAAGATTTTGATTTTCTCAAAAATGGCTCTAATGATTTTGATTAAAACATCATATATTAAAGATATTTACCTGTCAAATAAAATATATATCTTGAATTTTCTGGGAATATCCTCTGAAGACAACTTTATTCTGGATTAATTTTACTGAATTTTGAATAACTGCTAAACTGTAAGAGATGGACAAAAACTTACTGCACAAAAAATATAGAGCACATTAAAACACACAATTTATGTTATATACATTTTTTTCGTGGATTTCGTCGTTTTTGAGACATTCCTTATTTTTGGTTTCTGCTATGAAAAACGTATACTTTTCACATACTGGAACTTGTCAACTCCTATCCATATAAACAAAGGAGCTTCATTGACATAAAAACCAGCTTTTGACTATCACTTTAACCTATGGTAGTCCCTTATTTCGCTTCTACTTACAAGGAAGCAAGTAATAAGACTATTTCTACTAAAGTTTTCTTATTAGCATAAAGTAAATAGAAGTATAAGCTTTTTAAGAATAATTTGTTGCAGGGATATAGAGAAAGACATGTGAATGGTACACATCAGATTTTTTCTTTCTTTAATGTGAAATTTCAGCAAAAACTGTGAAAAATTTAAACAATAATTTGTTTCATAATAAAATGACATGAGTTCTAAAATTTAAGAAAATATATCCTTTTTCGCAATTAGGGCACTTACTACTAATTAATTGAAGTTATAAATAGGGGGGCACGTGATTATTAATGGACACTCCCAATTTTAAACCTTATTTTCTCGCAAACTATTTTCCAATACTTTTCTATGCTCAAAACGTTCCACACGATACAATTTTTTACACTCGTAATTTGTTTCAAAGTTGTTAAATTGCCTCTGAAAGCACATTAAAGATACTACACTTTCGAAACAATGCTAAATAAATTATTACATCTTGAAAAATCAAAAGTTTTGAAGAGAAAAAAAGTAGGTAATTTTTCACGACTAATTAGACCTAGTATAAAAACATAATATGACAGATATACTGGTAAACTCATTTTCTGCAAAGCTTGATCTTTTATAAGAATATTTAAAATACATCACGTATCCCATTTTTATTATAACAATGAATTTAGACAACACAAATGATTTAAAGAACCATACAAGCTATAATTTTAATACGTGACAAAAATACCACTTAATAAATATAATAACTGATAAGAATTTCAATAAGCTATCTTACACAGTGCGAATTTTCCAAATGTCACACATGCATCACCCTAAGTGCAGCGCATGTATTCACTAGCTCTTTCATTCCCCTTCCGCCAGTAATCAAATGTGTAAACAAGTAATTTCTGTTTATGTCAATTATCATGAGCCAGGAACAAAAATAAAATCTGATGTGTTCAAGTCACATGACTTCATCCTCCTATTCTGTAACAAATTATTCTTACAAAAGCTTATTGCCTTTCTTTGATTCCACAATAGGCTTTTTGCTTTTACTTTCAGTAGCTAGAGAAGGTGTTGTATTCCACCCAAAAATCAGGTAGAGATTTCAGTGGAAATACACGTTTTGAGCTCCCCATGAGTAAAAAAAAAACACATGTGAGAAAAATGAACGCACGCACGCGTGTCTGTGTCTCTTTAGACAGCATACCTCAAAAACGAAAACACCATTAAATACCAAACTTGAAGTTAATGTTTACTATCTTCCAAGGTTGCGACACGAAGGTTTTCAAAAAATTACCTTGCCACTAACTTCCCTTTAGTTAGATAACTAAACCTTAGATAGCGAAACCTTCTCCTAGAAAGCTTCGACCGCGCCACTGAAGATGTCCACCGTAGTTGTGGACGAAACCTCTGGTACTCCTAACACCAGCAGACCACGGCAAAACAGCCCGGAAACATTTCTTAGTTACAATGAACTTCAATTGTTTCACATGGCAACCAGCTTTTAAAATATTTAAGTTCGCTTTAGCTTAATGCACACCCTTATTTCCCTTCTTAAAGGAAGCAAGTAATAAGAACAATTCTATTGAAGTTTATCTCGATTAGCATGATGTAGATAAAAGAATTTTCTTTTATAAGAGTAGTTTGTACATGGAACAGCTAGAGAAACTTATGTAAAATGGAACAAACCAGATTTGTTCTAGTGTCACTGGATAGGTACTTGTTACAGCTTCTACCGCCTCTGTTCATTTTGTGCCCCTCAAAACGGCATAAGTAATGCGGTTATTGCTGTTCATATTTATGTCAAGTACATGAGGTAAATAGAAATGCGCTTTCGTAAGAATTTTATTGTAAAGAATTATAAAAGGCAAGAGGGTGAAGAGACAGTCATATGAAGACAAAAGCGATGTCAAAAGCGTAAATCACCTTATTGAGACCACTCCTACCAGCCGGGCTTCAAATTTTGTTGGACCATTTTTGCAAAACAACAAAATAAGGTATGCATTTCTTACAAGCTAACTTGGTTATTGAAAATGGAAAAGGAGGAATCAGTTTGGTCCTTAGTCATTATTTGTTAATTTAACATGTTATCAACGACTGTATTTTGAAACGTAAATATTTTTGATAATTTACGTATTAAATGAATAATTACAAAGACTCTCTCTTCCCCAATAAACTATTTTTACAAAAATGTATTTTTTTATCTACGTCATGCTAACTGAGCTAAACCTTAGCAGAATTATGAACTAAGGCCTTCACATCCATTTGAAGTAAAATTTCTTCGGCTTGTAGGTCGAAAAGTAGATATGTTAAAACTTGCTGCATTGTGCCTAAGTAAAAGGGAAATAACGCAATAAGTGATAATGAAACCTTTCAAAAGCTGTCACTATGCGACTGATATTAAAATTCGATTCTCTTTCTTTGAGAAACACTTCAGGAGTCGTTAACTCTATAATATATATATATATATATATATATATATATATATATATATATATATATATATGTGTGTGTGTGTGTGGTAATGTTTTTATCTGTCCCTTACAGTTCAACAGTTATGCAAAAGTCATTCGGAATGGAACGGACTTCACAGGCTATAACAAAAAACTCAAGATATACATTTTCTCACGTATATATTTGCGGTAGTTTAGATAATCGTTGGAGCTATTTTAAGAGAGTCAAAATGTTCAAACTTTTTCAATGTAGAAGTTAGCTTGTGGTGGAGAAATGTTTCTGAAAGTTTTCGAGACCCGTCCTTGGAGAATTCTGAGCTTAAATATCAAGCTTGGTATTTAACGAATTTTCGGCTTATGTTATGATGTTCACAGACACACACACGACCTTTTTTCTAAAAAGGTTTTTCAGGGAAAGGGGACCTCAAAACATGTATTTCCAGTGAAATCTCGACATCTAAATTTCGGGTGAAATGCAATACCTTTTCTGCTCACTATGTATATAGTACGTGCAGAGAAAGTTAGTAAACTTTTGTAAGAATTATGTAGAAGGGTTATAAAAAACAAAGTGATTAGAGAAAGACATGTGAATAACCTCAAAACTAAAGAACGCTTTATTCAGGCCTACCAACTGAGCTTCGAAATTTGCTGGTTCTTTTTTGCCAACAAGTATAAGGTTCTTACAAAAATGACTTGGTTCCTGATACATATTTTGAAAATTGAACGCTTATCACAAAGGAACAATTAGCTTAGTAGATAGTGGCTATTAATTAAATGGTATTATCAGTGCTTGGATTTTGATAACTTAAATGTTTTGGATAAATTACGTATAAAATAATAACTATATAAGAATAGCGTAATAATTACAACAACAAAAAAACGGATGTTCATTTAATTTATTGAAATTAGAGTAAAACTATAATGAATTACATAACTACATAAGGGTATCTATACAAGTAGAAAATAAAGGTATAAAAATAGAAATTATAAGTGTTGCAAGTTATTATTTGACGAACATGGAACATGTGGTTTACGTTCTCAGATTATACAACATTCTTGGCGCATGAAGGAGATTTAACAACATGAGACAGGGCCTAAGAATAAGGACAACAGCAACCTAACTGTATAGACCCATTAACGGGTCTGATTGTTAGTTTGGGACATGAATTCAAAACTATAATGAAACCTGCTCCCTTGACAATTGTCATGCCCCACCCCCTCCAGACTAACCATAAAATATGAGTTATTGCTTTCCAAGTATGCGAGTAAATATAGGTATACAACGTTTTTTTATTTAATTGTTTCATTTATATAACCCCCTTTAACATCTAAGATCATAACGGGGGCCTTGCACTAGAAACAACTCGTCTATACGTTCTTTTACGTTGGGTTTAAATTTACTTTCCTCAAACACACACACACACACACACACATTCACTCTCATAAACATACTTCTAGACTATGTGGGGGGGAGGGACAGGGAATAACTCTGGTTAAAGAATAATTACCCGCGCCAGCCGGGAATCGAACCCGGGACCTCCGGGTGAGAAGTACAAAGTTATTGAACTCTCAGTTGATGCCGAAATTTCTGTTTCAAAAGTATCCTTATGTAAAATGTCAACAGTATAAAAATCGGCATATACTAAATATATACGCTAAATATGGTTTAATAAAGGTGTAAAGCACAAGAAACGAGATATAATCGAGAAGAAATTCTGATGTGTTACATTCATACGAATTTCTCTACCTGCTCTGCAAACAAACTATTCTTAAAAAGATTAATCTTCTATCTTCATCATACTAAAGGAGATAATCATTAACACAATTGACCTTACTGTTAAGTTCCTTATACAGCAGAAGGGAAATGAGGGAATATAATGGGCTAAAGCGATAGTCAAATCTTTTAAATGTCCATCGATATGTGAACAACTCAAGTTCAATTCGCTTTGCATTTCCAGAAAAACAAAAAATAAGCAACGAAGGGTGAATCCGTTTGAGAAGATGCTCGTTTACAATTGAAACCAATAAAAAAGGAACATCTCAGAAACGGCCAACTCTACAACAAAAATGTATGTGACATAAATTGTGTCTTTTAACGGGATCTATATTTTTCTGTTGTAAGTTTTGTGTATATCTTACAGTTTGTCAGTTATGCAAAATTCATCTAGAATAAACAGGTCTTCAGAAGTTATTCCCAGAAAATTCAAGATATACATAACTTTAAAAAAATGTTCTATGTACAGGGAAGTTTGGGGTGAGGGATATACTTTAAAATCTTTGTGTGGCATCCTTGGAAGGTATACCAAACTTAAATGACAACTTTGGCATTTAGCGGTCTTTTAGTTTTTGAGCTATGCTATTCACAGAAACACGCACACACTGACACACACGGATCTTTTTCTAAAAATGCTTATTTTGGAATCTGGGCACCTCAAAACGTATATTTCCAGAGAAATTTCGTTATAGAATTTTTGGGTGGAATACAATACTTGCTGTATGCAGTCATAGTACGTGTAGAGAAAGTAATATGTCATAAAATTACCACAAATTGACTAATAAATATGCATTTTCATAATGTGGGGCCCATGATGAGGATTTATGTACATGCTGGTAATGCCTATGATGCAACAATTAAAAGTCGTCTGGGAATTAGAGATCACGCACCGTTATTGGTGGCCCATTTCCGTGCGACATTCTCAGAGACTGACTCCTTGATGGCTTTACACATCACTGGTAGATGGCAGTACTTACACATGTCATTAGGAGTTTCTTCGAGTGCGAGAATACTACGGCAGTTCTTTCCATCACGTGTGTAACAGTGAACAACTTATGTACCAAACATATCATTTTCCTAACTTTAATTGCAGAAATTTTCCTTGCATTCCAACACTAATGTCGTCCTCCGTGATCTAGGGGTAACCAGTTAGCTTCTGGTTCTCAAAGTCGCGGGTTCAAACCGGCAGAGGGCGGAACATGGCTTCTTTCGGAAGGAAAGTAAAGCCGCTGATCCCGTGTCTTAGATTTACGGCACAGAAAAGAACCTCAAGCCTGATGAAGATACCTTTGAGCAAAATTAAGCGATCATTCACGCCCAACAGAGAATGGGACGCTGAGAGCCGCAGCAGTTAAACAGAGTTAATAATGATATTCAAGCCAATATTTTCCCCAACACCAAATTGGAAGCCTAAACAACTATAAACGTTTTCATATTTTCTTGTCACTGTACTATATAATTCAGGTCTTATAATGCGTTACCTGTCTGACTGAGACTAGACAGTACCGAATAGCTGCGCACGACCGTTGCCACCCTTCCCCTCTTACGTAGCGAGAAATCAGTTGTGTTTCAGGACCCAGACGTGCTATATACGTCAGCGGCTTTGTTATTATTAGAACTTATACAGGATGGGATGTGAATAAGTGTCAATATTTATAGCAGCGTAATTATGTACAGGAGAAAAATTTCATGACCTTTTAGGCTAGCTATTATTCCATATCTCAGACCTTCGGTTGTTTACTTACCCCTCTCAGCCTTCTGCCCTTTGCCCTGTCCAACTATAGGTACTGGGAGTGATGTATCTTGACATAGCTTAGGGCCGTTCAAAACACTTTAAATCCTGAAATTTGTGCTTCATTTATGACAATACTATTAGTAGGTGGACAAAATGAGGTATACTTATGTGTTATACGTATTGTTTTCCGCTAAATATCAAATTATATTCAATTATTCACCTCCCACCTCTATAAATAGTCGCCAAAGAGATCATAATCCAAAACAGTAGAATATTTGATGGTATTCCGCCCACGTTAATCTACTTCACAACAGGAACAAAGTGCATTTCTACTAATGAAAGAAATAAACCCCAAAGCAGTAAAGAATAATACGGCAAAAATCCATTAACAACTAAGCTATGCCCCAAGCTTAACCTGCCAACGTACGCTGAAGAACAGCTCTCTGGGATTCACAATATACGGCGTAATACGGCGCCTGTCAGCAGTAAATTTGCAGGAATTCTCTCTCTGACAAAGCAATCAGCACCTGCACTTACCATTATGTCCAACGACTTGTTACCTAGTACCACTCCGTCCCCAAATATTAATTGCTCGATTCTAATGCCACGACACAGCCTGTCAAAGCCCTTTCCTGGAAAATAAATGACTATTCTATCGACACACCTATAGGCAGATACGTCAGCAGTAAAAGTTTGTAAGTGACAAACTCGTAATAATAGCAACAAAAGACTAGCTACGTCCTGACGGCCTAATTAAACCTCCTGGGCTTTCACATCTGCTGTTTCTCTTCGATTTACAATTCGAAGTCAGGTGGGGATGAAATATATAAAATCTTCTGGGAAATTGACATAGTGAATTCGAAAAACTGCAAGGAGAACTAAGTTATAAAGTTTGAAAAAATCTGGAGTGTCACATTCGTAAGCTTTCTCTGTTTGTTCTACAACAAACTATTCCTATAAAAATGTTAAGCAATTGTTTCTTCATACAAGCCGTGTGTAGGATAGGTGGAGTCAGACTGAAAAATACAATACCATAACCGGGATTTGAACCACGGATTTACCGGTCGCTAGCCAGTTGCTCTAAATACTGAGATACCATGGCACGATCTGACTTTACCTATCCTATTCCTGTCCTATACTCGGCTTGTGTGAAAAAACAATTAACACTAATTGACCTACTAGTCGGATAACCTATGAATCCGGGACTTAAAATACTTAAGACATTATAAGTCGCCATTACGTCATCTCGGAATAATTTGGGGTACCTTGTGGTTTACCGGGAAACATGCGAGTCGTCGAGATATTTTCCGGCATGTTGCCATGATAGATCAATGGTAAGAGCAACCGGTTAGAGACCGGGAAATCTGAGGTTAAAATCCCGGCTATGGCATTGAATTTTTTCATCTGACTCTGCCTATTCCATTCTTATAAAAGCGTATTCTTTTATCTCCTTCATGCTAATCGAGATAAACGAGAGCTAAAATGATCCTACAAAAGAAATAAAAGAATACGCAAGCCAAAACGATGGTGAAATCTTTAAACATCTGGTCACAAAGTGATGACATTCAAATTCCGTTCTCTTTCCATAGCCAGGAGTATCTCCGAAATGGCAACTTCACAGAAAAATGTATTTGACATAACCGTGTACTTTATCGAAATCTACATTTATGTGTAGTAAGACTTTGTCTCTTTCGGTTTACCAGTTATGTAGAAGTTGTCCAGGATATAGGGATTCAGAGGCTATTCTAAAAACATTCATTTCATTTGTCATGCAAAAATCTTAAATATATAATAGTTTTAATCAAAATGATTACAGCCATTTTTGAGATATTCGAAAAAAATGCATGTAAAGCGTGGTTGGGAATGGGGAATTTTCCAGAATATCTTCGTGTTGCATCCTTGGAAAATAGTGAAGAACGTCAGGTTGGGAGTGAGAAACTCGCAAGTCTTCGTCTTGAGTATATTGGAAGATACCCGACATAAAGATTAGCTATTTAAAAACTACACAGTCTGCATAATTCTGCTGTGATGGACAATGACCCCTTTCTTGTAGTTAGAGAATCTCCAACAAGCTCTCCCCTCACGATGGTGACGCCATGACTCACCCTTTCTCTTCTGCAGCGCCAGTCCTCTACCACCATTATCTGAGGCTGTCAATTTGTACTTCCTATGCATCTGCACACTATTTATGTAATGCGGCACTATTACAAATCGCACCCTGATACATTTCTGTCGCTTAACTATCACAGTGCATGGAAGGTTTATTGTACTTCACTATTAAAAAGATAAAAATAATCTGTGTTCCATTCAAATGGCTTTCTCTACATCTCCGAAACACATTATTGTTAAAATGCTTATTCTTCCTTCTACTTCATGCTAATCGAGATATTCATCAGCAGAAATGGTCTTAATATTTGCTTTCTTGTAAGTAGAAGAGAAATAACAGAATATACTAGGCTAAAGCGATAGTTAAATCTTATAAAGGTGGTTGAAATGTGATTAAAATCAGTTTTTTAGGGTGTGGGGGCTAGGTGTTTAAAAATTCCCGTAACAGAAAAGTTCAGGCATTTTAAAACTGAAACCAATAACAAGGAACATCTCGGGAAATGGTCAACACCACGGAAAAAATGTACATGACAGTGTGTTTTAACGTGATCTAAATTGATTGTGCAATAAGTTTCGTCTCTTTCTTTATCACTTATGCAAAAGTCATCTAGAATGAAGAGGCCTTCTGAGGCTATTTTCATAAAATTCAAGAAATACATTTTATTTGTCATATAAATACGGCATTTTAATCAAAATTGTTAGAACCGTTTTGGGAACATAAAAGGTTTCGAAAGTTTTTACATGTAAAGGGTATTTTGGAATAGGGTATTTTCCTCAAAATCTTCGTATCGCATCCACTTAAATTAAATATAAACTTTGGTATTTTACCGGCTTTTTTGTTTTTGAGTTATCGTGCTCACAGACACACGCACCTTTTTTAAAAATG
Organism: Hymenopus coronatus; assembly: GCA_030762935.1. NCBI lineage: Eukaryota > Metazoa > Arthropoda > Insecta > Mantodea > Hymenopodidae > Hymenopus > Hymenopus coronatus. Next base: position 176,425,667 of record CM060892.1, on the reverse strand, counting down.
CTTTTTACTTTTTCCACATAGCACATACGTAGAGAAGATATTGCACTCCATCCAAAAATGCGATAGCGAGAGTTCACCGAAAATGCACGTGTTAGGGTCCCCTGTACCCTAAGAAAAGTATTTTTAGAAAAGGACCCGTGTGTATGTTGTGTGAGAATGAGTGAGTGTGTCTGTGTGTGTGTATGAACACGATAATTAAAAGACGAGAAGTCGGTAAAATACCAAACTTGGTATTTAAGTTTAGTATTTTCAGGAAAATCCTCGCACTCCAAACCACCCTTTACATGGAAAAACACTTGAAATTTTTGATTTTCTCATAAATACTCAAACGATTCTGACTAAAGTACGATATATTAAAGCCCCTACACGCCTAGCTGCGCAGACCAGAAACGCTGTCGTAATATGAAGAAGTCAGGTGGAGGGCAAGAGATCCCTAGGTCGCGCGCAATACATTGTTTGTAATGGGAAAACAGTGAAATTTAAAACCGCTATAATTACGTCATAAGGATTCCTGAGTAGGAAATAATTGTGACAACATGTTCTTTATGATTGCCAACATCTATGCACAGGGATTAGATCTTGAATGTTCCGTTGGAAGTTGAATAAAATCACTTCATTGACTAGACGGAATTTCATCGCACAACTGAACAAAACAGAAGTAAATATCATCATTGAAATTGAATATCTCATACCTGCATTTAAAGTGTTTTACAAACAGGATGTAAGCATCACAGAGAGCATAATTCAAGTTTAATTCTGCTTTCTCAGTTTCTTCTCAGTGATTCCATGTATACCTTTTGCTTTTTACTTTAATGCACAAAGTCGTCAACAAGTGTTATAAAGAGGGTTTGTTAAGAGTGTCTGCAGTAAAGTGGTCAAAATGCTGAATTAAAAATGAAAAATATGCTGGGTTCGATTCTAGGCTGATGAAGCTATTCTTATTCCCCACCCTCAAGAGCCTGGAAATATGAATGCGATACTGAATGTGTGTTAAGTTAATCAGAAATACAGTTTTAATGTACAGCTGAAATTTAAGCAGTCGTTATAGAAAGTCAAAATGGTAATACGACGATATTACGCCAAAATAATAATACAATATTAATACGGTATGCAAATAAATAAAATGATTTAGCAGAAAAAAAACAAAACATATGCAATATTGCATTTTCAGAGATGGTATGCTCAGTATAAAATTAGGTACATTACAGTGAAATTAGGTACCTGTATTTCTCTCCAGGAAACAATATTTAAGATGTTAAGTAAACATTTTCTATCAGTATTTGTGGTATATTTGAGTTAGATAAGACAGGTGCACAACAGGAAATTCCTTTTTGCACCCTGTGGGATTGTGATTCAGTCTGAAATTACAGCTTTCAAAAATTAACTTAATCGAGATTCCGGTATTTTTTTTTTATTTAGGACAAATTATAATATTGAATCGAATCTAATATTTTAGCACCGCCTTCTAATTCTAATGAATTATAAGAATGAAATTAGCGTTCTCATTAGCTTTGTCAGATGAGAAGGAAAACTAAATACTGAAGGAATTTTGTCAGGATTTAGCATCATCTTGTTTTTTTTTTTTATTTAGAACATTTTATAATATTGAATCTAATATTTTAGCACCGCCTTCTAATTTTAATGAATTATAAGAATGAAATTAGCCTCTCATTAGCTTTGTCAGATGAGAAGGAAAACTAAATGTTGAAGGAATTGTGTCAGGGTTTAGCATCATTTTGCCTTTATTCTCACGGAAACAATTTTTCATTTCTATGGCACAAATTTGTTACCTTTTGGAGTAGCTGACGACTTACTCAATAATTCTAGTCTATATATTAAGAACCTAAAATAAATTATCATTCGCTTAGTGACCGAAGAAACCCACGAGAATAAATCGGAGTGAATTTGGTACACAAATGTTACAATTTATTCTTACCGATGGAACGTGATCTCAGAGTCATTTTTCCGATGGTTGGTACAGTTATGCAGCATAGAAGTGCACCATGTTAATTATTAAACCTTAATACCCTTAAACCACCTCACTTTTAAAGCTCTTTAAGCGTACTGAACATACGGCAGAAAGTACGTTTGCCACTCACCGATGCGCGAGAGGTTTCAATAAGCGACAGCAACACCAGCGCCAGCGGTGAGTCTAGGTAATATATTCCAAGGTCTTTGGATATATTAAGGATATTTACGTGGCAAAAGGTATTTTTCTTGAATTTTCTAGGAGTATCCTCTGACTTTATGTCATACATTTTTTTTTTTTTTTAAGGTTGAGTTGCTCATTTTTCAAATTTGTTTTTGTCAGTTTTAAAATACTTACACTTTTCTTATACGAGAATATGTAAACTCCTGGCAATGTAAAGGAACGGATTTCAACCACAGTAACTAGCTTTTGAAAGATTTGACTATCCTTTTAGCTTAGTGTAATTCCTTATTTCCCTTCTACTTACAAGGAAGTAAATAATAAGAACATTCCTGTTAATGTTTATCTCGATTGATAAATTAGATAGAAGATAAACATTTTAGAAATACTTTGTTACGGAAATGTAGAGAATGGAACACACACTTTTTTGGATAGAGGACCCTAAAACGTGTATTTCCGGTGAAATCTTGATATGGAAGTTTTGGGTGGAATGCAATAGCTTTTGTACCTACAATGTAAATTGTACACACGTGCTAGAGAAAGCAAAATGCTTATTTTTTCAAGGGGGGAAAATAGTTGGTTTATTCCTCGAGGATGTTTAAAGATAATAGAATTTACTTTTAACCTACTTCTGCCCTAGTTTCGGTGGTAATTGTGTGAAAACAAAAGTTTTAAAATAATTATTCCCCTCCGAACACCGTATTGCAGACGTAATATGGTTGGAGACTTAGGCAACTGCAAGGTCAACTTAAGGTGTGAGAGAACCGGCTTATGGAGACAGTAAAACAGCTTATAGTTTGTGCAAGAGACTCGATAATCCCACCTCTGCAGTGTGGGGGTAGCGTGTCTGCCTCATATTCAAGAGGTCCCTAGTTCGAATCTCAGTTACGGCGAGTTTCCGGGATAAGTATTTGAGGGAGAATATCCTCACCTTAAGAAAGCGAATATCGAGTAACTTAAGGCTCCATGAGCATATTTGAGTATCATTTCACCGATTTCATTCATGGTCAGATATGATTATATGATTCACCAGGTTAAAGGAAGCTTAAAAGTGGAGGGGGGATCTCGTTAAAGCCAGTTGTCCTCCATAGTGTAGTGGTAACCATGCTAACCTCTAAAACCCAAGATTGCAGGTTCATACTTCGGGGATGGTGATGGATTTTTCGAGCGCAAAAATCCTTAGCATTGCTTCCTCTGGAAGGGAAGTAAAGCTGGTGGTCCCGTGCAATGTTTATTTTACGCCAGACCATGAAAGAAGATTCCACAATTTTGCGTCCGCAAGTCGTGATTTCGTCCTACAGTGCCATCTGTGGGCGACGAACTGATCCCTCGTCACTATGGTGCATAGCGGCGACCTCAGAACTAGAAATTGAAATGCGATCAAGGAAACATCGTAACGATGCCCTAATATCCACTTAGGAGTTACAGGAATTAACTGATTCGTTAACATCTGAGAACAAAGCCACAGATTCAGAAGTCGCTACTGTCCTGTAAGAAGTGGTATCAGCATTGACCGACTAATTCCATGGAAAGACTGTCATTATACAATTATACTCATATGCATGCGTTTAGTTGTTATACTCCCTGACAAATTTTGTTTCTTTTTTAAAGTATAGTTCTAATGTCCTTTAATGGATTGGTCATATCGAACTATGAATGAAATGGGTGGAATGATACTCAAATAAGCCCACGGTCCTTAGAATTTAGGGTTACTAGACGCTCATCTCTTCAGGACAAGCGAAAATGCCGCGCTATAATCTTACTCAGTTACTCACTCTAATCAGATTTTCTCGAGACAGACACAGTATCCCAACCCTTGGGAGATGGTGGACCTTTATAATATCTGAAGGTTTAACTTCCAATATTTGGGAATGGAAAAGCACAATTGTTTTGGGGTATTTTTAAATTTTTGAAACAACTTTGTACCTTTACAACATTAGTCTTGGGAACGAAAATATGAATGCTAAATGTATTTTACTTTCTCTACTAAGGGTAGTAAAGGGGAAATATTGTATCTCTCCCAAAAATTAGATGCAAGGTTTCATCGGAAATGTGTTAAGAGGTCCCCCAACATCCCCCCCCCCAAATAAGTGTTTATCTAATCTGTGAATAGCGTAAATCAAAAAACAAGAAATCTCTTGGAAAAACATTTGTGTTTGACCTTGGAAGTTCTCTAGGGCTTCCAGCCAGACAATACAGAGACGAACCGCCCAGGTGATTAGAAATCCAGCCTACGTAAAGAAATCCAACGTTCGGTCACCCCTTCAGACTCCAGACCACCGAGATTGTACGGACTTCCCAAGATCCACAAGCCCGGGGTCCCACTAGGGCTGATATTAGACGCCAGGGAAAGTCCCAGCCACCAGCTAGGAACCCAGTTGGCTAAAATGTTACAATCTTTGATCATCCAGTGCCAACACCATGTCAAGAACTCAGCTGAATTTGTTCAAACCCTAAAGAACATCAACGTCGCAGTATCCGACATACTCGTCATTTCAACGTAGTTTCACTGATCACACGGGTGCCACTCGAGGAAACCATTCAACATCACACTGTGTTCTACGTATTTCCTAATGAATAACACATTCTACGAAGAAGACGACGGCGTTGTAAAGGGTTCCCCACTCTCGCCGGCGATATCCAATTTCTTCATGGAAGACCTGGAACATGAGATTCTTGACACGGCACTTCTGAAGATATGTGGACGATACTTGCGTCATCTAGCCTCATGGAGAGGACACACTACCGAACTTCCTAGTACACTTAAACAATCGCCGGCCATAGATCCAATTCACAATGGAGGTAGAGAAGAATGACAGTGACATCAACATAAGAAAGCACAACAACGGTAAACTCAAGTCATACAGTTTATCGCAAGCCGACCCATACGGACTGATATCTTCGCAGATAGCTTCCATCATAAGTCCCATAAGTGTACTTGTGACCAAGACCATTTACAAGAGGAACTCGAACACATCAGTTACACATTCCGTCAGAACGGTTGTACATCAAAGCTTAAATCTCTATGGCCACACATAAGAAACTTCCTGACATCACTTCACAAACGACAGAAAAACCAACAGCTACCGCACGAATCCCCTACAATGGCAGGCTATCAAGTTTAATCAGCAAGGCATTACCAAAATACAACATCAAAACGATACATTTCCTCCCACCCAAAATCAGAAATCGAGTCAGACCGGTCAAAGACAACCTTGGGCTGAGAGTGCCAGGGGTCTACCAATTGCAAAAGTATTTCTTTCGATTAACGAAGTAGATAAAAGAATACGCTTTTAAGAAACATTTTTGAAGAATGAGCAGAGAAATTCATATAAACGTAACATCAGAATCTTTTCTGTCCTAGGCAGGTAAAGAGAACGAAATTTGAAATCCAGCAAATAATGACTAGGTCTTTAAACTTGGACTATTGCTTAAAGCCTACTGTATTTCCATGTTCCCTTTGTACCTATATATACACACAATCAAATAGGCAGTAAGACAATTTTAACGAAAGTTTGTATCGATTAACGGAAGCAGAATGAAGAATAAGCATGTGTAACAATAGTTTGTACAAGAAAGTCAAATGAGTACAACACATCAATGGCAAGGACAAAAGAGATACAAGTATGAATGCAGTATTCTTACGACAAAACCCTTCATCACAAATAAAAGTATTTACTTTTCCTAGCGTATATGTTCAACGTGCATAATAGGTAGATAAGGTATTCCATCCAAAATTTCGATACCGATATTTTGCCCAAAATACTGTCGTCACGCCCTGAATCCATAACCGCTTTTTTAGAAAAAAAAAAAAAGAATGTGTGTGGACAAATAACTCAAAAATGAAAAACCGGCTAGATACCAAACTTGGTATTTAAATTTGGTATCTTCCAAGGACATTCAGTAAAGATCCCCCACCACTAACCAACCTTTACATGCAACTATTTTCGAAATGTTGGAATTTCTAAATAATGACTGCCGATTTTGATTAAGATATACTAAAGATGTTTACATAGAAAATAAAATGTACATGAAGAATCTATTAAGAACAGACCCTGAAGTCCTCTTCATTCTGAATGACTTTTGCATAACTGATAGACATTACAAGATTCACAAAACCATACAACACAAAAATTGTAGACTTCGTTAAATCACACAGTTTATGCCATATGCAGATTTTTTTGTTCTTTGTGTGTGTATGTGTGTGTGTTAAATATAGAGAGCCATTTCTGAGATATCCCCTGTTGTGGGTTTCAATTTTAAGAAGTGTTCGTCCGTTTCACATATCTCGTTTTTCTCCTGGCTATGACAATTCCATAGTGACAGCTTTTAAAGATTTGACTGTGCCTTTAGTCTAGTGTATTCTCCTATTTACTGAATAGTTTGTTTGCAGAACAGAGGACAAAGTCATGTGATGAAACATCAAATTTTTTGTACTTTTTAACGCTTAAATAGTTCACGTTTCTCCAGTTTACCTCACCTCTAGCAAATCGCTTCTATTAGTTTCTTGTAGTTAAAATGGGGAATGTAGAAGGCGAAAAGTTTTAGATAGCACAATAAATGGCTGTTTCTAAGGAAACGGACAGAGCTTTAAAATCTTGTGGAGGGCTTTCTATTTGTAGGCCAGCGCTGATGGGAGAGAAGATTGGACTTGGAGTACAGCTACTGAATAATGTAACGGGATGACCCTCTCTTATACCCAAGGGTGAATTACAACGCATTCTATCTTTCTTTTCCTGCTGCAGAAGCTATTTCTTCTACCCCTTCAGTTCTTCCTCCAAAGGCTTTTATTTTTCTCCGTTTCCTCTATTTCTAATCCTCACACATTCTTACGAACACCTGAAAGAAGAAAGGTAATAATGGGTTCCGTATTTTAAAACTCTTTTGGAGTTTAGACTTCCAGAATCCCTTGGAGGGTACCTAAGGCTGCACCGTTGCAATGGCTGTGTGCCAATATTCCAACAAAAGACAGCTGCATCAAACATGAGATGGTGATTAGGCTAGCAATGCAGGGAGCAATAGCTTGAATTTTGTTAACAACATGTATCGCTGAAACTTTTAAATTCCAAACTAATAATGATAAACTTTTGAAATGTATACCTCAGATGTAATATACTGCAAATAAGTTAAAGTGCAAATTTCACCCACTTTGCTCTAATGGTTTGGAGATTATGGTCAAAGTTGTATATGTTTTACGTTAATAAAAAAAGTCCCATGCATCTACAATACAACTGCTGTTTTTAAATTGCTCTAGGTTTTTCTGTGTCTCCTTTGGTTTAGGCTCCAAAATTTTTTAAAGTTATGAATGTGTTGTTTTTTTCATAAAAATGTAATGTTTATATTTGAAAATTTAAAACATATGCTTAAATGCATCTGATGGTAAAATCTAGGGAAATTCTTATTCATTATACCTCTGTGAACATCTATAGCAACTTTTATTTGTGTAACAGAAACAGTTTCTTTTACAGGAAATAAAATGCTGAAAATATCAATAGTGAGAAAATAAGGAAAGATTTGAATGTATGGCTGACATTAGAAACCACCAGATTGGGCCCTCAGCGTTACTTATTCTTGCTGGCTTTTCTCTCCTTTCCTTCTTGCATTTATGTTTTTCTTTTGCACAACTTGCTTTTTACTTTTTATGATGTGAATGATATCTCGTCGAACCGAAGTTTTTCTTGTCGAGACCAGTACAGTTTGGCGTCTAATGCTTTGCAGTAGCTCCAATTAATGCATTTAAAAATGGCGCCTGGTGGCCAGTTATACCGTTTTTATATCAGGAATGTTAATTATTCTATGGAATTAAAACAATGTGACTTTTCATGAAATTTCAGTCCTACATACCCTTAAGGACAAAAAGTGTTTGGTATTTGGTGTTATCAAATATAATAATCCTTTTGAGGAGTACTCGGGTGATTTCCAGGTACAATCCACTCTTATTGTACCGCTGATTTATCTCCGGCCCTGAGGTAAGGAAAGGGACAGGTACATATCAGAATGACCACCTTTCAAAGTTTTAGTTATAGTTAACATTAAAGCATGCAGGAGAGCCAAGAGCACGTAACACAGTCTCTCTCCGTCGCACAAACTGTCAGAACACGAGATACAGTAACATTACTATATCTAATATAGAGCTATAGAGCTTTAAAGGTGAGTGAGAAGGATGAAACCCCTTCCGAAAACCTAATACAATATTGAAAAAATTGGCTCTGCTCTCGTTTATTACTTTCTCTAACGTATGTAGTATAGAAACTAAAAAGCTAATGTATTATATTCACATTACTTTCTCTGCCTATCCTGCAACAAATTATTCTTACAAAACCTGTTTCTTCTATTCTCCTCATCTAATCGAGAACAAAGCAGCAGAGTTGGTCTTATGCAATGAAATGCATTTCGTGCATTTCTGGGACCATCTTCCAAATTCTTAATCTGAATTGATTTTTTACACTTGCAAACCGTAAGAAATACATGAAGATCTCGTTAAATCATGTAATTTATATCAAATCAATTTTTTTCCGGCGTTAACTATTTCCCAAATATCCTTAATTACAGGTTTTAAGTGTCTAATATTTTATATTTTTTTCAACTGTAAAATCGGCATTCTTTTTTGTTCTCATGATTTTGCAGCAAAGATAACGGAACCTCAAAGGCACCGCATAGCCACCCGTTCCTAAAAGATTTGACTACCACTTCAAGTATCGTATTTGCAAGGACATTAATAACTTTATGGAAGAATAGTCTGCGAGTGCAACACGTCAGTTTTTTACTTAGTCAAGTCCTAATCCAAACGCGATAAGATAAAAAAGCTAGCAGTGGTATTCATTCACGTATGAATATTCTTATATGCAAGGCTTTTTTTTCATCAAGGCAGTTTATTGCTATATAATGGGTGCAAATATAAAAACAAAGGAGGGAACCACTTTCAAGACACAAACTTAACAATGTGAATACCCACGAAGTGTTTTTTTTTTTTTTTACTTTCTCTACTACATGTAATAAGTAGGAGAAGTACTGGTTTCCGCTCAAAAAGTATATCCGCGACTTCACCGGCATTACACGTTTTCAGACTCCCTGAATCCTTAAAAAACAAAATGTTACGAACAGTTGCATAACTCAAAAAACGGAAAGTCGGTTAAATCCAAACTAGGTTCAGTATCTTCCAAAGTTGAAACACAAAGATTTTCAAGAACCGACCCCCCACCCAGCCCAAACTACCCTTTACGTGTAAAATTTGTTTCTCGAAATGTTATGTTTTCTAACAAAATTGCTGTAACAATATTGTTTAAAATACCATATATTGAACAAATTTCCATGACAAAGAAAATGTACATATTGAATTATATTGGAATAACTTGGAAGTTCTCAAGATTTGTTATCATCTTTAAAATGGCATATGTTAAGCGATAGACTATACAAAATGTATAGATCTTTTTAAAGCATTCAATTTATTTTAAATAACCTTTTTGCACAGTGAGCCGTTTTCTCGTTGTTCAGTTGATTCTCACCATTGCATATGACGAGTAAGGAAGTTTTAACACCAACACCTAGATGTTTCACCATTGTCATTTTCTTTATATCAATAACGAAATGAGTGCATACGTATCTATTTCTGCAAGTGTTTATTTCACTTAGAGGATGCATCTGTGAAATTTGATAAAAAATTATGAAACATTAAGATTTCTTCATAATAATATTATGAATTATACTTTATGAATTAACTGAAGTTATAAATGGGTGGGCGCTTATTTTAATAATAGTTTTTGAGAAAATGATTATAGAACCAGAAGAAGTACCACACATATTGCACTCTTTTTTAAGGGATGAAGGTGTAATGGGTTGGCTGTAATATATACAGATAGAACAATAAGTTTCAGGCTGAAGTGCGCCCGGAGAAATGATGGGAATCTGTATCGTAAAGGAAGAAGAAGAAGAAATTAAGAAGATTAATAATTAGTATTATAAATAGGCACTAACAACGTTAAACCTTTTTCTGTTTTTCATAACAAAATGTTCCATACGAGGCAATTTTCTACTAATTTGTTTCAAAATTGTTATACAGCCTCCCTAAAGCACATTAAAGAAAATGGACATATATGTTTTCGAAAAGGTGCTCCAATTTTGAGCAATAAATTATTAAATTTTGAAATATCAACAGTATTGGAGAATACAAAATATTTAATGTTTCTTCACTAATTAGGGCTAATATAAAAATATAATATGATACATCTATTTTTAAATTTGCAGCAAAATTGGATTTTATATAAATATTTTAAAAATGAATTACGTAGCTCATTTTACTAGAACAAGAAATTTACAAATTATGCTTTAGATAACCACTTAAGCTAGAACCGTGATACATGACAAAAATATCACTATTACTGTGTATAATATCTAGTATGAATATCTTCTATATTGTGGAATTTTCAAATTTCAAAAATACATAACCTTTAATTGACATAGATAGAAATATAAACGTTCGTAAGAATAGTTTCTATACTTATTAATAAATAATAAAGTGGTAGACATATATATTTCAAATTTTCGGATAACGTTTTCTTTTGGCCTCTAAGTTGTCTGTACTTTCTCTGTACCTCTCTGTCGCTATCTGTATAAGCAATGTATGTATACCAACGCCAAATTTCTGGTTCGACCTTTACGCATCTCGAGCGATGAATGTTTAAGCTGAAGCTAGTTTGAGTCTGCAAAAGCAACGAGGGCAGTTTGATGTCAACTTGAATTGTGAGTAAATAAAACATTTAACCCGTGCGGGAAGTTGAGTGTGACGGAGGTGACCACAATTGTCACAAGGTTTTCGCGCAAGTTTTCTGAATATTTTACGGACGATGAAGTATGTCAGACGCTGTCTCGAGAACCTAAAGGGCAATTCGATGTTATTAAACCTTTGAGCAGAGTGTGTACTAGATGCACTGCCTAACAGTAACCCCATCGTGAGATATGAAGAAAGTCGATGCTATGTTGTCAACTACAGAATTAGAACAAGTAGTACAAGCTGAAAAATTTGACGTGTTCCATTCACAAGACTTTCTCTACATCTCTGTAACAATAATAAGATTTATGACAATAATTTGTCAAAAATCTTATTCTTCTATCTATTTCATCTTAATCGAGATAGAAATTAGCAGAAATGGTTTGCTATTCAAATCCTGAACAATTGAAGTTCACTTTGCTTTACATTTCCACTAAAACAAGAGAAATGTGAAACGAAACGTGACCGACCCCTTTAGAGAAAAGTTACATAGTTTAAAATTGATGCCAATAACGAGAAATATCTTCCAAATGGTTAACTCTACAACAAAAAATGTACACAACATAAATGCTGTGTTTTAACGAAATATACATTTTATGTAGTAAGTTTTGAGTACTTCTTACGGTTTACCAGTTATGCAAAATTCAGCAAAATTAATTCAGAATGAACAAGTCTTGAGAAGCTATTCCCAGGAAATTCGAGATATATATTTTATTTGTAATTTAAATTTAGTTAATATACGGTATTTTAATCAAAATAGTTAGAGGGTTTTTGAGAAAAACAAGATTTTCACAAATGTTTCATGTAAAGGATAACTTGGGGTGAGGGGATTTTTCTCATGTGCCACAACTTTGGAAGACACTAAGCTTAAATATCAAGTTTGGTATTTTATGGTCTGTTTGGTATCTGTGACTTTCAAATGGGATGAGGTTTGTCCTTGAGCACCACCAGGCCGGCAGCCAACCGGAGTGCTGCGGTGTTGGCTTATTGTATTCCCATTTAACTGAGGAGTAACGCGCTAATAAATACTACTTCCGCTAAGACAAAATATTCAAATTTGCAAATAATAATTCACCAGGAAGATAGGGAGTAATATTTGTAGTAGAACCGTAAAAAAAAACAGATTTTTAGCACAAAAAGTGTTCATAACACGCATGAATAAACCCACCCATGTATTATATTATAATCATTACATAAGCACTGTAATGACCATTATTATTTATATGTATGTTCTACTATATATGTACACACATGCCTAATTACACAGAAATGGAATGCAAGTTTTATTGTTTGTTTGTTTTGTTTTGCAGTTTAACGTCCTTTAACCTGGTTGTTCATATCGGACGATGAATGAAATTGGTGAAATGCTTCTCAAATGATCTCGGCGTCCAAGTTAATCGATATACGTCTTCTCAGGATAAGGAAAAACCCCGAAAAAACCTTATCCGGGTAACTTACCCTAAGCGAGATTCGAACTATCAACCCGTTGAATGTGAGGCAGACACGCTACCACCACACTACCCAGGCGAGCTAATAAACTATTAACATGACGGTAATAATATAATTAATACTTTTGTTTCGCTTAGCAAGCTGTCAAGGTCGAGAGACAGAGAGACAACACACTCTTGCTGTTTATGTCCCGAAATCAGGGCTCGTGTTTATTTAAGCCTAGTCCCTATAGACTTCAAGTCAGTTTTCAGTTGCTGTTTAATCAGCAATACAGCAAGCGCAATGGTTTTAGTGGTGAATCTAAGAGGCAGGCACTGTGTAGCCAGGATCGAAGTATTATTTTTAGGCTCCACACGACTTTTAAAAAATGCAGCATTGACGAATTATTGTCTCGACGTAACTGATGACAGCGACACGGAGGAGCCACTGTCAGTTCCATTGGATTAAAAGAGCAGGTAATTCATAAACTAAATATAAGAAGAAGAAAACGTATACATAATATGCAAATATGCATGTTCAAATTTTAAATTTAAAAACTTGCAATATTATAGAAGTTTAGAAAAATCAGTTAGGGTTTCCTTATGTCGACCATTGTGTAGCCAGGCAGATTTGCATGGCCAGTGTACGGTGAGAGGGAAACGCAGAGCACGGTAACACATCTCATTCGCAGCAGAATAGAACTCTTCTCATTTGAAAAAGATTATAGTTTTTTAGCTATGCTGTTCATAGCCTCACACACAAAAGGACATTTTTCTAAAAATGTTTCTTTTTGGACTCAGGGACACTAAAAACATATATTTCTGGCCAAATCTCGACATCAAATTTCTGGATGAAATACAATGCCTTCTCTATACACTATGAACATAAAAAGTAAAATAGCTGCAACTCTGCGTTATTTAGTGATTACTATCAATGACACATTAAAATAACAATCATAAACGTATCCTGTGCAGCGAAAAATAGTAATACAATTGAACCATTGCATTCCCATTTAACTAAACGATAGTCCAGCTTTTCTTTCACTGCTACTATAGTAAGTAGGGAAAGGTACTGCATTCCACCCAAGAATTCGATATCCAGATTTCACCGCCAATACCTTTTTGACACCCCTGAATAAAAACAGTACCATTTCTAGACAAAGGTCTATGTGCCTGAAAACAGCATAATTCTAAACGAAAAGACAGTTAGTTAAATATCAAACTTGGTACTTATCTTTAAAGGATGCGTCGCGAAGATGTTCTTTAATTTTGTTCCACAGTAATCTATCCCTTACATGGTATATTTTTCGGAATTTTCCACTTACTCGATTTTGACTCTAACGCTTTTGGTTAAAATACCTATCATATATTAAATATACTTGCATCACAAATAAAATGTTTAAATCGTTTTATGGAGATAACCATTTCCGAGATATTCATTGTTTTTTGGTTTAAATTTCCCAATACTTATACTTTTGTTAAATGTTTTTCCTTTTTCTTTCTTTCTTTCTTTCATTTTTTCCCCAACCTGGTCATATAAAGAAAATCAAATTTCAAGACCAGATCTTGAAAGATTTGAGGATCATTTTAGCTTAGTATATTCGCCTAACTCCCTTATACGTACAAGGAAACATTTTATAAACATTATTTATGCTAACACTTATCTCGATTAGCATAAAACAGAATAGAGAATAGGTACAGAAAATGAGGTGCACGTGTCTTATTTTTATGCAGCTCCCGTGGAGTGTTAAATTACCGCAGTCCATAGATATTGCATTTTTAACAGCACGTTAATAAAATGCGAGTAATCCCCCAAATGTTTCTTGTCGCACACATGCAATATAATCATATGCATATAACTTTATAGAGGTAGAGGAACTATCGTCGAAAATTGAGTATTTACAAGAATGGCACATACGTGGCCACTACTGAGTTGAGAACTACAGACATCATGTCTTAGATTTACATAGCTTTCTCTAGCTGTTTCAAATAAAATTTGAGATAAATATTGGCATAATTCATGTCATTAATTGCTTCCTTTTATGTAGAAGGGAAATAAGTTTGAGAAAAGTATAAGTATTGTAAAGCTGAAACTAATAACAAATAATATCTCAGAAACGGCTAGTTCTACAAAAAAGCGTACATGACATAAATTAGTATTTTAGCGAGATCTACATTTTTCTCTATCTTTTACGGTTTACTAGATATGCAAACTTCAGCAAAATTCATGGAGAATAAAGAGGTCTTCAGAAGCTATTCCCAGAAAATTTAAGATATGCATATTATTTGTGATGCAAATATCTTTAATATACGATATTTTAATCAAAATCGTTAACGCCATTTTTGAGGTAATCAATAAAACATTTTCCATGTAAAGGTTAATCGGGGTTGGGGGGATTTCCTTGAAAATCTTCGTGTCGCATCCTTAGGAGATACTAAACTTAAACACTACGTTTGGTATTTAAAGGTCTTTTCGTTTTTGAGCTGTCAACAGACACACTCGGACTTTTTTCTAAAAAAATTCCCGTCTCGACATGGCATTGTTGGGCGAAATAAATACTTTCTCTATCCACTATGAACATGGTACATACGGGCTAAAGAAAGTAAAAACAATGGTAGTTTGCAATGATGGATGCTACAAACAAGCAAGAACATCAAGCTGTAATAAAGTGTGTTGCTGAATACTTCAACAGTGGACACTACCTTGTGCTGGACAAGCAATAAAACCGTCCCCAATAAAAGTGCTCTCTGCCCAAAATAACGAAGCCTTAAAGGTCTTCCAAACAGAGAATGGTGAACGACAATCAGCATCAACTCTTATGCTTCTTATGAAATAATGGCATGTTTAAAAAACTGATGCTGTATTTGCATGATTTCTCTACCAACTCTTGTAAAACTATTCTTAAGTGTGTTCATCCTTCGTTCTGTTAATCGGGATCAATATTTGCAGAAATTCATATATTTCACATTTCGTAGAGGTAGAAAGGGAATACAGAAGATTTAAGCGATTATCTAATCTTTACAGCTGTATGCTGGTTTTTAAATTCTAAACTCTCCTACTATTTAAATAGCCACGGAAGGCCGTGGCGGTGGTAAGGGGGGGGGGTGAGAGAAAGAGTGAAAGAAAGAAAAAATAACCGCCACATCGCACTTGAAAAAATATATGATGAGTGCATATTTGAAAATTCAAACAAAGCATATCTCGGAAATGCTTTGCAAAGATCAACATAAATAATGATCGTATGTACAATTTACATAGAGAGAGACAGGTATTGTAAAAAAATGCAATGCGCAGATTTCACCGGAAATGTGTATTTTGAGTTTCCTGAGTCCAAAAAAATATTTTTGACAAAAAGGTCAGTGTGTGTGTGTGTGTGTGTGTGTGTGTGTGTGTGTGTGTGCGTGCGTGTGCACGCGCATAGCTCAAAAACTAAAAGATCGTAAAATATCCAACTTGGCATTTCAGTTTAGTATTTTCCAAGAATGCGACACGAAAATTTGAAAGAAAATTTCCCCATCCAAAACTACCTTTTATGTGGATACATTTTTGAAATTTTTGTTTTTATCTAAAATGGCTCTAATGATTTTGATTAAATGCCGTATGTTAAAGATATTTACATAACAAATAAAATATCTTGACTTTTCTGAGAATAGCTTCTGAAGACTTTCATTCTGGATAAATTTGGCTGAAATTTGCGTAAATTGGTAAACTCTATGTAATAGACAAGAACTTACTATAAAAAAGTAGATCTCGTTAAAACACACCATTTATGTCATTTACATTTTTGTTGTAGAGTTGATCGCTTCCGAGATATTCAATGTTATTTTTTCAATTTTTAGCGACAGATTTTTTTCAAATGGTAGGCCATGTCTTTGTTATTCCTAGCAAGCAAAGTGAACGACATGTTAATTTTTCCCATAGCGATAGGCTTTTAAAGTAATTAGTTTCCGCTTTAGCTTAGAGGGAAATAATACGACCAATTCTGCTAATATTTATATCGAATGGATTATGTAGATAAAAGAATAATTGTAGAAAAGGTTGTTTGCGGAGCAGCTAGAGAAAGTCGTATGAATGGACCACCTCAGATGTTTTTTATTTCTTTCTCTTCCGAGCACTATGTACGTACATATTTGGTGAAGCTGCTGCATTCCACCAAAAATTCGATACACAGATTTTAACGCTATTTCATGATATTTCCGAACACCTACATTTACATGTCAAGCTTTTCTAACCCTGGCAACAATAGCCAGTAGCACAAGATGAAAAAATCTGATGTGTTACACTCACATGATTTTCTCTAGCTACTCTACAAACAAACTTCTTTCAACACAATGCTAATCGAAATAAACATTAGCAGAATGTTATTACTTAGTTCATTATAAGTAGAAGGGAACTAAGGGAATACACTTGGCCAAATTGATAGTCAAATGTTTTGAAAGCTATCGTTATGCGATTGTCATTGCAAATCACTTCTTTGCTTGGCCAGGAGTAGACTCCACGTCGCTGCTCTGTTATAGTAAAGGTAGGCGCGAATAAATGTAACCATAAACAAGTCAAATATTAAAAAAATCTGATGTATACCATTCAGATGACTTTCTCTATATCCCTGCAACAAATTATTCTTAAAAAGCTTATACTTCTATTTACTGTATGCTAATCAGAAAAAATTAGCAGAAATAGTCTTTCTTATTACTTGCTTCCTTGTAAGTAGGAGCGAAATAAGGGACTACAATAGGTTAAACTGATAGTCAAAAGATGGTTGCTATGTCAATGAAGTTCCTTTGTTTATATGGATAGGAGTTGACAAATACCTGTATGAGAAAAGTATACGTTTTTCATAGCAGAAACCAAAAATAAGGAATGTCTCAAAAACGACCAACTCCACGAAAAAAATATATATAACATAAATTGTGTGTTTTAATGTGCTGTACATTGTTTATGCAGTAACTTTTTGTCTATCTCTTACGGTTTAGTAGTTATTCAAAATTCAGTAAAATTCATTCAGAATAAACTACTCTTCAGAGGCTATTCGCAGAAAATTCAAGATATACATTTTATTTTTCAGGTAAATATCTTTAATATACGAAATTTTAATCAAAATCGTTAGAACCATTTTTGAGAAAATCAAATTTTTCGAAAAAAGTTCCAGGTAAAGGGTAGTTGGGGGTGGGGGGATTTTTCTAAAAATCTTCGTGTCGCATCCTTGGAAGATACTAAACTTAAATACTAAATTTGGTATTTTACCGACTTTTCGTTTTTGAGTTATCGTGTTCACAGGCACACTGACACACGGACACACACACACACTCACACACACACACACGCGCGGACCTTTTTGTGAAAATATTTTTTTATGGATATTGGGGACCCTAAAACATTTTTCCGGTGAAATCTCGGTATCGAATTTTTGGGTGGAGTGCAATACCTTCTCTATACACTATGTACATAGTGCGTATAGAGAAAGTAAAAATCTAATGCGTTACACTCAACATCACTTTCCATACTTCTTAAAAATATTCTTCTACTTTCTACACCATGTTAATCGAGATAAACATTAGTAAAATGTTCTTATTACTCAGTTCTTTTCAAGTAGAAGAGAACTAAAGGAATGCGCCATACTAAAGTGATAGTCATTTTTTTAAATGCTGTCGTTATGTGATTGTCATTGCAAATTACTTGCATGCTTGTCCAGGAGAAGAAAAAATAAAAAATCGGATACTTCCTGCCTGAGAAAAATAAGTTATTTCACAATTGAAACCAATAACAAGGAATATCTCGGAAACGGTCACCTCCACAACAAAAACGTAAAGGATATAATTGTGTATTTTGGCGAGATCTACATTTCATGTGCTGCAAGTTTTAGTAGTTAAACAAAATTCAACAAAACTCATCCAGAATAAAGAGGTCTTCACAGGCTATTTCCAGAAACTTCAAGATATACATTTTATTTGTGACGTAAATATCTTTAATAAAAGAGATTTTAATCAAAACCGTTAAGAGTCATTTTTCGGTAAATAAACCTTTTCGAAAAATGTTCCATATAAATGGTAGTTGGGGTGGGGGGATTTTCTTGAAAATCTTCGTGTCGCATCCCAGGAAGATCCAAGATACTTAGTTTGAATTTTAATGGTCTTTTGGTTTCTCTCTCTCTCTCTCTCTCTGTTACACACACGCGCGCGCGCGCGGACATTTTGTAAAAATGTTTTTTTTTATTCAGGGTTCACAAAAAATCTAATTCCGAGTGAAATCTCGGTATCGAGTTTTTGGATGCAATACAATACCGTCTCTATACGCTATGTACATAGTACGTGTAGAGAAAGTAAAAAATTGATGTGTTCCATTCGCATGATAATCTCTACAAGTGTGTAAAAAAATTATCGTCAAAAACCATATTCTTTTATCTACTCCATGCTGTTTGAGACAAACTTTAACAGAAATGGTATTAATATTGATTTCCTGGTAAGTAAAAAGGAATACATATAAAAACTGATTGCCATAAGATGACTTCAAAATTACACCTGGAGTCAAAAAAGAAGCAATGACGACTGACTTGCATTTGAGAAAGGTATTAAAGATTGAAACAAATAACAAGAGAGATCTCGGAAACAGATAACTCAACAAAGAACATATTTGACAAACTCTGTGATTTAACTAGATCTGCACTTTTTTGTGTAGTAAGATTTTGTTCTCTCACCGGTTTACCGGTTACGTAAATGTCATCCAAAATGAATAGAACTTTAGAGACTGTTCCCAAAACATCCAAGACATACATTCCTTTTGCCATGAAAATAAATTAATTACATGGTAAAATAAGAACTGAAGCTTTCCTGGCGACGTGTTAATTCAAAATCTTCTCGGGCTTCTAGCCAGGTAAAAACTTGGCTTGACACCAACGTTTCAAAGAAGTGCATCTTCCTCGTCTTCAGGGCGAACCAATCAGATGTTAGCTTCATCCCAGCTCTTATAAATACCAGTCTCCGCAAGCTCAACCCATCAGTTCACCCTGAAGACGAGGAAGATGCACTTCTTCGAAACGTTGGTGTCAAGCCAAGTTTTTACCTGGCTAGAAGCCCGAGAAGATTTTGAATTAATTACATGGTATTTTAAAAAATCGTTATTGCCATATTTTGTAAAAAATCAAAATTTTCAAAAGATGTTCCATGTAAAGGGTTGATTGGAGTTGAGGATTTGTCTTCAAAACATTCCTTGGAAGTTGCTAAATACAAATATCAAGTTTGATATTTAACGATTTTTCGTTTTTGAGTTATACTATTCGTGCGTGCGCGCGCGCGCACACACGCACGCACACACACACAAGCAGATCTTGTTTCTAAAAAGTCTTTTTCTTATTCAGGGAATTTCAAAACATGTATTTCCAGTGAAACACCAATATCCAATTTTTGGGTGGCATACAATACCTCCTCTACTTATAAGTGGTACAGAAAGTAAAAAAAACCCATAAATATTTAATTTCCAAATTACAGTTGATACCCATTTTGTTGAATTTACATATTGAAGTATCTGAAACTATATTCTGAAAGGGTCAGAATGTTATATCATCTGCATTTTTGATATTATCCATTAAGCTACTCATTCCATTCTCTAACTAGGCCGCGCCGTGACCATTCGACTCTCATCTAGACGTCCCGGGTTCGATCCCAAGCGACCGCATGTGAGATTTGTGGTAGGCAAACCGGTGCAGTAGCGGGTTTTCTCCGGATTCTTCGGTTTCCCTCGCCATCACATTCCACCGGTGCTCTATCTTCATTTCATGTATCATTAATGTCTGCGGGTGTCGTAGTAGTAAAAGCAGGTTTAAACACTTAGCTATACTTCCTCGATTTACTCTTAGAGAAATTATAAAAAGAGAGCAAGGAGGAATTCAAACTTTTGAATAAGACAGTTATCTATTTTGTTTACATTTAATTAAATTCTTAAAAGTTATTTTAATTAAAATTTTCAGAAGCTGCAATCCCTGTACGACAAGCACCATTTTTGTAAATGAAGTACCTACACAAAGAGCACAGCTGGTTTTTCTTTCCATTAATTAGCATTGAAATATAATTTGGTTTAAAACATTCTCTTTGCTAAGGGAATATTGATTTTTCTTATTAATATTTCCTGTAGAATTGTGGGACGGTAGTACAGAATTTTCACGTGTCAGGGAAGTTTGAAGCATCTGGTACAAAAGGTCTCACTTTGGTAATGAAAAGGCTATATGGAGAGTATTTGGCACACGGCTTTTAAATCTGCCCTTCATTAATACAGAGGGTTTTGTACTCCCTAGCATCTTAGTTCTGCTTCGCTGTGCACTTTTTAAAGCGCGTGCTCCAAGAACGGCCAGGGTAATTTTTTAAACATGACGCAAATGAGACGTTTTCTCGGAGCGCTGTTCTATCCCCAGGGTGCGCGCACGTGTGCATGTGTAAATAAGGGGAAGAAAGTTTGCTGCTCATAAACTGCTTCGCTTTGCACAAAACAGAACAAGATGACGTCAAACAACAGGAGGCAGTAAGTATCTGTCATAATGCGAATCTCTTTTCTTATGCTCAGATGGCTCAGCAGTAACGTGTGAGGCGCACTCGGGAGCTCTGCAATTCAATTCCCGGGCCGACCACACGAACTGTGCATTTTGTCGTGGATTGCCCGGTTCCGCAGATGGATGCTCGCGTGGGTCCCCTTTTACCAGGAATTTCTTACTTTAATTTGAGAACCCCTGATTTCAAGAAAAACACTTAGAAAATTTACGCATCTTTCCATTTCTGGGGACCTTTGTCCCTTTCCCCCCCAACCATGCCCATAATCCCCAGGTTTTTTTTTTTTTTCTGTTTCCTTTTCGTTTCTTTCAATTCATTCTATAAGATTTCTATCGATATAAAATATTTAACCTTCAATTAACGTCTCCTCAGCTTGCTGTATACATGAGAATAGTAAGCCTACCTCTTACATAAATGCCGCACCGGAGTTGAAAGCACACCTGCAACAATGGAAAATAATTGTGTGTTCGACACAAAACCTCTTTTGCTTGCTTTGCCGCTATAAAATAACCCGCAATAATGCAAGCGCCGCTTTCCCGCAAACTTCCCCACATTCACGTACCTCAGACGAAGGATACAATGGACCAACACCATCACTTACTTGGGGGTGAAGCTTGACAGGGGCGTCACTTTTGGGGAGCACATCAGGGGAATGTGGTGCCGGGGCAATGGGGCTGCGGCCTCACTGTACCCGATGCTGAGGTCCTCGATGACGGTTCCCCTTAAGTTGCGCCTTTTGAGGGCTCTCATAATCCCCTTGTTAATCTACCCCTGTGAGATCTGGGGCATGGCGGCAGACTCCGGTCTGCTGTTGCTTCAGCGGGTACAGAATAGGTGTCTTCGGGCTATCTATTTTGTGCCTCGAGGCTTTCCAACGAGACTCCTGCACGAAGCCTCTGGTCTACCATACCTGGAGGACGAGATTAGGCGTCGGGCAACAAAATTCAACGAAGGGTTACCATTCCATCGGAGCGCCCTCGTTAGGTCTCTTGGGGATTACGATCCCACAAACCGCCGCTTCAGGCGATACCGGCTTCCCAGCATGGCTTGCGGGCATCCCCGGTAACGAAGGAGCACCACCAACAGCTGCTACGGCTAAGCTCCTTATAATCCTTCAAGAGCTGCTTGGATTCAAAATTAAAACCTCAAAAGAAACATTTTGATAAAAACACACCAGCGGTGCACAAGGGTCGTTGCACCATCAAGGCAACCGTCGAGGAGCAATATTTGCCTCCTCCTGTCACTCCACAACCCCAAAACACACCCGCCATCCTGCAAAACCCACAATCCCGTCAGAACGTGGTTAAGTTCTCTCCGAGAACAAGGACACGTCTAGCACACCTCGGGCTGCCCTCAGCCTGCCAATTACACTGGACTGGACTGGAATTGACTATGAGTAATTCCATCCCACCAGAATCAGCAGCCTGCTGTTAGTGAATGTGAGTTTGTTACTGTGAGGGACGTCATCTGTTCGCGTGGAGGCGGAGGCTGGTCAGGCAGAGAGCAAGGTTCCGAAAATTGGGTTCTGCTCGAAGCTACTAGAAATCGCTGAGACCGCAGTTCCAGCATGAATGAGAACATTCTGGTAATGGTAGCGGGGTTATAACAGAGCGTGGACAGCAAGTGAGCGAGTAAGAATGAGTTGTGTGACAGTCGCATTGAACTGGTGTTAGCTCATTGTTACTTTACAAGACGAGTGTACTACCAGATTTTACCATGTTAAAGGTGTCCAGTGCCCGATTTATTGTTCTGGCTCAGAAATACAACCAAGATTTCATACATATAATGGAGCTATGTGATGTACTATTTACGATTCAGGAATTTTGTTAGATGAAAATCACCAGCGCGATCGCATCAAACAACACATTTCCAGTTCTAAGCATCAAATAAATAAGACTCAAGCAGGAAATCCACTCAACAAGGTGAACCATCCAGCCTTCAAGGTATTTCTTGAAAAATACACAAAGATGTAAATTCCGAAGAGAGCACTCTTAGAAAAACTACATGGAGCCTATTTACCAAGAAACTAAGCAAAGAATCAAAGAGAAAATGTCTGATTGCGATGTGGAAAACATTGTGGATGAAACCATAAACTCAACGAAGCGATATGTTTTGAATATTTTAGTTTTTCCCTTAATACGGGAGAAAGTTAAGTCCATGCTGTCAAAAGAGTTTGAGCTGCAGAAAGCCAAGGCCAGTACAGTAATGTAATCGATTGTGAACTTCTAGCAAAAACACGGGTCCACTGATATCGAGTTCGAAAAACTTCTTGTGGTTACGGACTAGGCTCCATACGTGGTTTCAGCTGTTAACCAATTGAAAGCTTAATTTTCTGAGCCAAAGCATGTGACATGCTTTGTTCATACCCTTCGCAGGGTTTGTGAATCTATAAGGAACGAGCACGACATCCCAAATCAATTCATCTCTGCCATGAAGAAGATTCTACTGAAAGCTCCGAGTCGTGTTGTTGCCTAAGGGAAACCACTGGCCTGCCCCTTACATATTTCCCAATCGTTACTCCCTAGGGATCTTGGATTGAGTGTGCTGTATGTTGTGCGAGAATTTTGACAAAATCAGAGAGTTTGTGCTTTCTTTATACCCAGTCAACGCAGGTCAATTTCTAAGACACAGCAGATTCTGTTACCGGACATAACTCATAATTTGCAGACAGAACTACACTGTGCCCATAGTTACAAGTATCTGACCTAGTTACAACGAACAGAAGTTCAAGATCTGGAAAAGGCAAACAAATAGGTTATTTTTACTTCCGTGAGGGAGCATTTGCATGACTTTGCCAAAGACGAACTTGAATCAAGTTTTCAGAATGATCTAGACAATGGCAAATTCATCGCATCAGCCGAGTTGCCATTCCCAGTGAATACAAGGTTTGCCTCACTGGTTTCTGTGCATGTCAAAAAAAAAGTTTTAGCATCTACAAAAACATACCCCTAATAGAAATAGACTTGCTTTTAAAAATGTAGAGATGCTTAATGTCCTGAAGTATAAAAGCTTTTTGTTTTTTTCTTCTTTTTATTATGATAATTTGATGTACTTGTTTGTAAATCAATAAACTAGAATAGAGGAAAGAGAAATCGTTGAACAGGTTGAATATACCATTATCTTTTTCATCTTCTTTTTTTTAACTTAATAGAGCATGTTAAAACCATGCTTATGCCAGCTCCACTTTATGAGGACAAGAGCTTTTACGACATCTTGTCACCGATATCGGTTGTTGAAACTGTTAGAACCTTATCAATCCCATTCTAGTATTGTTGTTACTAGAATGGGTTTTGTCTTAGGTTTCAGGCGGTTGTGAGAATACGCCAACACATCACTGCCTGTGCCTTATATTACTCACATTACACTAATTTTATTTAACATAATTTAAACGATTTTTACTAACAACTACTGTATGCACCATATACACAAAAGTTTTATGGCCGCGATACATAAATAATGATTTTGCTACCAAAATAATGCTGCCTCCTTCGTAACTCTGTCCGTAGAGTGCGAGGGGTCCCGATCGATTCCGACTGGGGTAGGAATTTTCCTCTAGCCAAGATTATTCCACATCCTCCCTAGAATTTTTAACTGTGGATTTTGAAGCTAATATGTGCAAGCAAACATAAAGATAACACAAAGATACTAGCAGTAATGACTGAGCACAATTTCCATGAGCATTTGTTCGCAAGCAAAACATCTTATATTTACCATTCACATTACTTGCTCTACTTCTTCTGTAAACAAACTATTCTTACAAAACATTATTTTATCTACACGATGCTAATGTGATACACATTAGCATAAATTGTATGAATTGTTTCCTTGTATGTAGAAGGGTTTTTTAAAAATTACTCGCAGTATGAAACAATTGAAATTCGATTCTCTAATCTCTTGACATAGCAACGTAAAACAAAAGAGATTTGAAAAGAAAGATGACTTCCCGTTTGAGAAAAGTTTTTAAGGAACACCTCGGAAACGGCTAGCTTTACAAATATATATATATATATATATATATATATATATATATATATATATATATATATATAACATAAATTGTGTATTTTAGCCAAACCTATATATTTAAGTTTTGTTTAAATCTTAAAGTTTACATGTTACACAAAAGTCATTCAGAATGAAGAGGTCCTCAGAGGCAATTCCTAAAAAACTGAAAAACTGTTATGAAAATATATTATATGGTATTTTAATAATAATCATTAGCCATTTTATGAAAATAATTTTTTTCCGAAACTGTTCCATGTAAAGGATAATTACCTTGAAAACCTTCGTGTCGCATTCTTGGAAGATACTGAACCTAAATACCAAGTTTGGCATTTAACCGACTTTTCATTTTTGAGTTATGCTGTCTATACACACACACACACACACACACACAGGGAGAGAGAGAGAAGGATAGGGAGAGAGGGGGGAGGGAGGGAGAGAGAGAAAGAGAATCACAAGAATCCTTTTCTAAAAATGGTGGTCTCAAAATTATTTCCGGTGAAATAATTTTGAATTTAGGTGGAATTCAATACCTTCTCTACTTACCTACTCTGTATATTGTACATAGGTAGTCGAGAAAATAAAAAACCACCGAATAACAAAAAGAAAATCCTTCCTTAAGATTACTGAAAGTTCATAATAATATTACGTCGACTCAACAAAGGTTCTGGAATAATCAGTAAATTTACGATAGTTTAGAGAGCGTCTAAACAAGTTACACTGTACTTATTTCTTCTAACTTATATAAACAGTTCTAGTAAGAGATGTTACCTTCATTGTAATACACTTGATTGACCACTGCGCAAAACGAGCTACGAGTTGCCCGATCTCTTTAAAAATTACAGAGCTAAATGGGCCATAGTTCGGCTTTTGAAGAGAAAATGCTCACCTGTGTATGTTAGGGTAAAAGAGAAAAGCTTTTTGACCAGTGACCCAAATAACGCTCTTCTTATCCACTCGAGCAAAAAACTCTACCTGTAACCCCACTCCACATTAATTGCTACCCGAACACGAATCAGTTAAGCACTCTCGGTAAAGTACAGCGGAATTCGACTGAATATCTGAAAGACCTCACAACAGGATAAAAGTCATACTTTTCAGAACGCAAAAAATACACTTCATTAAACAAGTTTGCTTCAGCAGTTTACTGTAAAGTTGTAATCATTGCACACTTCCGACACTAAATTAAATGCTATGTTTTCATTTTAAAAATTCATTTTCCCAAAGATTCTGTTTCCATTTATAATTTTAAGGCAGAAAATACATCGGTGAGGTTTCCCAGTAAATTGAGCATTTTCTGTATGTGTATTTTTGTTATACCTCCTAATAGCACTTTTATGCTAAAATACATCAAAAGTTTTAAAGCATCAAATGTCTATTTAATTGGACCATATTTAGCTAAAGCTGCGGGCCGAGATATAATTTTTTTGTTTCTTTTCCCAATAAGTTTTATTTTTCAAAATGCACCTGGAACCATAGTTTATAACTAAACACTTCGAAATGTTTATAGCTTGAGGGATTATGAATTAAAAAATTGTTGTGCACGGGCTAAGAAAAAACGAAGTAGTTCAGCTGAAATTAATTCCTTTAATTAATTCAAATCGGCTGCACAGGTATTCCATTCGTGTATTTCTTTATTTGTATATTTATACACACATAGTGCAATTGAAAAATGTTGGAGGAATGCGAATAATACTGACATAAAGAAATTAATAACAAATTAATGCCTATCTTATTTAGAATATTTAACCAAGCTTGTTAAAATTGTGTACACTATATGTTTTATGTTTGAAGTTAAAAAGTCAAAGCAATCTTAATCACAGGTGCGTTTGCCTTGAGAATATGCTGTACCCTTATCCTGTGAGGTAGTGTTAAGCTCAATGGACTCCGAGATCATTTAGCTATCATTACACCATTGTCCGATATGACCAGCCAGGTTAAAGGGCGTTAAGGATACATACATACAAATGTTGCAAATAAAGACAGTGCCGAACTAACACAGGCAAGCAGAATCATTTTCAAATATACTGTTATCGGTTTAGTCAAGAACTCTGCGGCAGAGAAGACAACAAAAGGTGTGTAACGCCAGCGCAGCAGTGCGGGACAAGTTAACACGACAAGGATTACCTCTATCATATACAAAATTGTATATGATTATGAAATAAACAGTTTACCGTTAAACTGCTGCTCTTTTATGTCACATTCCGTTGCTTTCCAGTACGGATGCTACATTAATACAGAAGGTACATATTATATTTGCTTGTTAGATAGCTACAAGGTTTAACATTCAATTTGTACAACAATGAGTGATACAACTATGTTTCCAGAATTAAATATTACATTATGTATTTCCAATACACGTCCAGGCTTAGGCTTATATTATACGTATTTTGTTTACTTTATTGTATGATAACAACACCGCTATTATTTTTTCTAGGCCACTTGTACAATGTAAATAACGGATAGAGAATCCGAAAAAAAAAATTAGAAAAAGGTCCGTCTGTGTGTGTATGTGTGGGTAGCATAGCTGACACGAATTTTCAAGAAAATGCCATCACCATAAGCTACCCTTTACATGGAAAAGTTTTCAAAATTTTAATTGATTAAAATCCTGTATATTAATAATATTTACATCGTCACAAATAAAATGTATATCTTTAATTTTCTGGAAATTGCCTCTGAAGACCTCTTTACTCTAGGCAAATTTTGTCGAATTTTGCTTAACTGCTAAACCTTAACAGATAGGCAAAAACTTGCGGTACAAAATTGTAGATCTCGTCAAATCACAAAATTTATGTCCTGTACGTTTTTGTTGTGGAGGTAACCATTTCTCAGATATTCCTTGTTATTGTTTTCAATTATAAAGTACTTTTACTTTTCTCAGACAGGAAGTGTTCGTTTTTCTTTTGTTCTACTCCTGGCCAAGCAAAGAAGCGATTTGCAATAACAATCGCTTTTAAAACATTTGATTATCACTTTAGCCCAGTGCATTCCTTTAGTTCCCTTCTACTTATCAGGAACTAAGTAAAAAGAACATTCTGCTAATGTTTATCTCGATTAGAGCATGATGTAGAAAGAAGAACAATCTTTTGTAAGAAGTTTTTAGAGCAGCTGAGAAAGTCATGTGACCTGGGATTTTTGTGCTTTTTCCTTGTGGTAGGCGAATGCTCCTGAAATCCTTTCTGTAAGTTCGTCTTCATACCATTTTTACTTTCTCTAGCATGTATTTACAATGTACATAGTAAGCAGAGAAGGTACTGTACTGTATCCAAAAGTTCGATACCGTGATTTCATCTGAAATACATGTTTCGAGACCCCTGAATGCAAAAAAGCTTTTTTAGAATCATGTCCCTGTGTGCGTGTCTGTATGTGAGCGCGCGCACGTGTGTATGTATGTGGGCAGTAAAGCTCAACAACGAAAACTCGGATAAATACCAAACTAGGTATTTAAGTTCAGTATCCCCCAAAGATGCGACAAGAAAATTCCCCCAATGCCAACCACCCTTTACGTGCAACATTTTTCGAACATTTTTATTTTCTTAAAAATGGCTCTAGCGAATGTTATTAAAATGCCATTAGTCTAAGATATTGTCATAATAACAAACAAAATGTATATCTTAAAAAATATCTTGGATCTTTTCATTTGGATGACTTTTGTATAATTCGAAAACCTTGAGAGATAGACAAAAACTTACTACATAAAAAATGCAAAACGTACAATTTATGTCAAACATTTTTTGTAGAGTTAATCGTTTCCGATATATTCCTTGTTATTGCTTTCAATTCAAAACTGTTAACTTTTCTCATGCGGGAAACCAACTTTGTTTCGTTTCTTGTTTTACTCCCCGGAATGCAGAACTTTACTCTAATGCATTCCCTTACGCCCTTTCCATTTACAAGAAAACAAATAATAAAACCAATTCTGCCATGTTTATCTTGATTAGCATGATGCAGATAAAAGGTAATCAATATTTTGTAATGAAAGTTATTTTGAGGAACAGCTAGGGAAATACTGTGAATGAACATCATCCTCCCCCCCCACTTTATTACCTTTTATATGTTTAAGTACGAGGTAGATTGCCACGATTTCGATATGATAAATTGATGTATCTGGCACGATGAAGATTTTTACCTTTATCTTTATTTTTTTTTTATTTTTACTTTCTCTACACACACTATTACATAGTATATAAAGAAGGTATTGCACTCAAGAATTCGATACCGAGGATTCATCACTTAAAAAATGTTTCGAGACTCCCTGATTCCAAAAAACAAAAAAACAAAAAAAAAAAACAAAAAAAAAATGAAAATGGTCCGTGTCTGTATGTGTATATATGTGTGAGTGTGAGCGGCATAGCTCAAAAACGAAAAGTCGGTTAAATATCGAACTTGATATTTAAGTTGAGCGCCTTCCAAGGTTGCGACACGAAAACCTTCAAGAAAATCCCCCCAACCCAAACTACGTTTTAAGTGGAACATTTTTCGAAAATGTTTATTTTCTCAAAAATGGCTCATACGATTTTGATTATAATACCTTGTGTTTAAGATTTTATGACAAACGAAATGTATATTTTGAATTTTCTGGAAATAGTCAGGAGACCTCTTCATTCTGGAGGACTTTTGTATAACTGGTAAACCGTAGGAGATGGACAAAAACTTACAAAAAAAATGTAGATATCATTATCATGAACTTCAAATCAACGTCAATGCTCATTTGAAATCATTGGCGGCAACATTTTTTGAAGCGGGAATTGCAAAGCTTGTGCACAGGTACGATAAATGTCTCAATCTTTTCGGTGATTATGTTGAAAAGTAATCATAAGTGTACAAAACGTTAAATAGTAAAATAATTGTTTTCTTTGAACTTGTCTTTTTTTTATTGCCTGTCGGAGGTTTAAAAAAAAACGGCCCTCGTATTCCTCCGTTGTAAAACTGCACATTAGTAACAGATTCAATATTAGAATTTCAACATAAAGAAAACCTGTAGCTCACCTTTTTTCCCGAATTAACCTGCCGAGAGCCAAATATGACATACTTTAGAGTGGTTACTTTGGAAGCAGAATAATTGCACTTGCAGAACGTATGTTCCTAGTTAAAGATACAGACACTTTAAAAATGTACTGCCATAGATTTGCCTTAGACTCTAATTGTAAAATCAACTAATTAAACATTAAAAGCTTTAGATTCTTTGTATGAGCATTCAACAACTGGTTTAAATAATATAATAGCAGCATTTAATCGACTAAATACGTTAAAAGTAATTGTATTAATTTTGATTTGCCTCGTTGTTACAAAGAACTGTGCTATTGTTGAATAGCTAAACCACTGGCATTGAAAGCAAAATTTAAGTCTTTCCATTTTTCCATGAAAAATCCCTCACAGCGAGAGATCTTTCTCTGCGTATTATTTTGTTTTGAGAGACAGAGGGAAAACTATAAAAAAACAACAACAATGTAATCTGTTGTATGCTGCGATTTAGTGTTTTCTGATACACGATATTTGATTCTATTCATGATATTGATGCGGAAATACGAGGTTTAAACATTAATGTTACTTTAGTCACCTCTCAATTTTCATTTCAGTCATGTCATTACTCAATTAATTAGCCCCAAAATAATGCGAATTATTCAACACAAAACACCAATTATTATTAATATAACTTTTTAAAAATACAACACAAAATCTTGCCTCTGGCTACAAGAATTGCCACTTAGTTTGTTACCTTCAAGACACTTATTATATTGTAGAACTTCCTGGCACTGTTATAACTTACAAAGGATACACTTTTCATAATGAACGTTTATTATGTAGTCAAATAAGACTTTGAAATAAAAATAAAATACACATTTTAATAATTAACGTCTTTCGTTTCTAAAAATTCTTACTTCGCGTTTCATTAGTGTGCAGTTAGAGCCGAGATTTTGCGTTTGTAACTGCGCTATTCACTGTTTATGTTGGCAATACATTTCTTTCTTCCTTTTTTATAATCCCTGGAAACGAGTGAGGGGGAAGGGGAATAGGATCAACGAAAGCGGAACTGATAAAATGAAAACGAACAGTTTAATGAAATCACGGGACGCTGGACTGAATTGTTTGAGCGCACATTTCCCTGCCAGTGGATTAACGCAGCATTGTGTTTCGGCCACCAAGCTTTACTCCTTCCACAGAGATAGCAGGATTAAAGAGCGTAGTTTTAACAGCTCGTTACTGAATCACTATACCTCTGTTCAGGTGTCGGCCTCTCAATTACATTCTACACACAAATTTGCACTTCTGAGTATTCCTTTATGATTTCCTATCTTTCAGCTACTTCGCTAAATACCAAACGCGAGCATGTTGTAACGCTTGGTACATATAACGATGTGGTAAAACATGTATCGCTGTGAGCAAACAATCTTTAGTGTTAGAGCGTAGCACCTTCAGTTTTGTAATAAGTACCAGCAACCATTTGCTTTCCGGCACTCTTAACCTTGACGGTTGGTTGGTTGGTCATTTGGTAACACCAAAATGGAGGAATGACGTTTAATTTCTGGGTCAAACTAATATATCCATTCTAAATGTTCTCGGGCTTCTAGCAAGGTTTACCCTGAAGAACAAGATGCTGGACATCTTCGAAACGTTGGAGTCAATCCATTACTTACCTGGCTAGAAGCCCGAGGACACTTAGAGTTAACTCTAGCATCCACTCTTACTTTTGATATATCTATGTTTCGTCACCCGCAACAATATTTGAAACACGGCGAGACTTTCCGCAGATAAATCTTTGTGGCTTTCTTGAAACCATTCCACTTTTGAGCTATAGGGCACTCACCATCTTAAAGAATTTGCTTTACAATAACGAAAACGCTCTCTCTAAATCTCAAATGCACTTGCAAGAAGGTTTATACTTTTCAGAGTTCATACATAAAATCAGGGAAAATGAATTCGTGCTACATTGCATTACCAATGAGTTAGCTATTTCGTAACAGCTACAATGCCACTTGTTCCCAAGAGTGACCAATATTCCGTGCCTCAATACTTATCTAATGGTCCTTGTGTCGTGCGTCATGTTCCTCTTTTTCCGTCAGGGTCGAAGGCAGTTGCGCAAAATCAAAAGCAATGTTGCAGTCAGGTGCTTTCTAGTCAATTAGCGGTAATCTGAAATAGGTTTGTGTGAATTTGCTTCCCGTTTAAAAATAACTTGATAATATCGAGCTATAATTCGAATCCACTGTGGGAACATGTTTGGGATTCTAATTATGAAGGAGAATCCGATGAACAATATTGCAATCTCAAATTATACAATTCATTAAGGTTTCAGAAAAAGAGCGTGTTCCCCAGCTTGCGCCAAAAATTACCTATTTGCTTCTACGTCCTTTCAACGTCATTTACAGCCTTCGTTCCTTACAAACACTGTAGCCTTCTTTCTCTCCTATCATCAAAATGGGGTTTAAGGGAGTAATATTATTTATTAAATATATATATATATATATATATATATATATATATATATATATATAATTACTCCCTTAAGGGAGTAACTCGTAATTTTGCAGCTAATTAGCACCAAAGGGCGAAGGAATCTAAAGCAACAGGGCTAGTATCTGGATAATCTATGGAATAAGATTTTCGAATTCCACAAAAATATAGTTTAGCCAAAAATTGCAATGTTTTGCAACATTGCCTTTAGCGTAACAAGATTTCTACCTGGCAATGTTTGTGAATGAGTAATTTAGGCTATCATGTTTAAGGGCCCTGTATATGAAAATTGATCAAAATCCTTGAAAATGTTGATATTTGAATTTTAGCACACTAATATACTGTGACCCTTGTAGATTAATACGCCAAAGTTGTTTTTGGCCACTTGTAATATAAGCAGTTGTCGCACGACTCTTTAAATCCAAGTTTTAATGGAACAAATGACAGCTTAAATACACTCAGGGACAAAAAGCTGCACACTTATTTATTTGATTATATGTTGTTCTTTATTGTTATAAAATGAAACAATATCTATTTAAACATGCCATTGTTTTATTAAGTACCTTAAATTACATTGCAAACAATAGGAAGAAAAAGTTATCGGTTAAAAATCTTACAGGGACGTAAAACAATGAAAAACCTTTGTTTTATCTACGAGTAAATTTTAGGTGATTTATGCATTAAAACGTACTTTAATAAGTGGCATTACCTCCTCTGGCTTGAATAACGGCATTCATAGGTCTTGGCATGCTTTCGATCAGGTTAGCAGTGGCTTCTTGAGGAATATGCTCCCATTCTTCAAGAAGTGCTCACCTCAACTCCTAAGATTTCTAGTCGCTGCAGTCTTATCTTAGCATGCCATTCATAAAATTTCCACGCATGTTCTATAGGATTCAAGTCGGAAATCCTTACTGGCCATAGTAAAACATGGACTCCAAATTATTGATTATAATTTCGACCATTTCAGCAATATGCGGGCGTGCACTGTCGTGTATTAAAAGTAAATTATCGTCTTTAAATGGTTTAAATGGTACACCATAGCTAACCACACATTCATTTATGTACCTATGAGCTGTTAAATTTCCATTTTCTACCAAACCTAACTCAGTATGAGCATTCATAGAAACTCCTGCCCAAACGGTCATTCTACCATCTCCAAAGGTAGTTTTTTAGAAATGCAGCATTGTGCAAATCGCTTTCCCCTCCATCTCCAACTCTTTCGCGCCCATCAGGCGAGCGCAGATTGAAACGAGACTCATCCGTGAACAGCACACCGCTCTACGTTCATTTCTACATCTTATGATCATTTGCAAAACGCAATCGTTCATTTCGGTGCATCCTGAGCAACCTGGGACAGTTGTGGTCTACTGGGTGCCAGTTCACTTGCTTTCAACCTTCTTCTAACTGTTTTGGCCGAAATCGGGCGTCCATGCATGTTAACAATTTGTAGAGCTAAAGTCGTAGCTGACAGGTTGCTTTTTCGAAAAACTGTCAACACCAGTACCATGGATTCGAATCTGGTCTTCTGGTGTATTCTTGTGTCTCTCTAAATGGTTTATGGCATCATGGATTGTGTTTCTAGCCATATTCACATTAGCATGTAACGTACACTACACCTTTGCCCTAAACACACCAGATTTTTAGTTACAGAATGATAAAGATTTTAGTTGGCGGCAAGGAAATTGATTTTTAGCGCAATTAAACAACCTTTGCAAATAAGTACGATAGTTGCCCAAATTATGTTCAGTACCAATATTCACGGCTATAAATGTCAAAGTGCTTCATTGTTGCGTTTCATACGATTATAATATTATTAACAGAATTAAAGAGCTTGCTATTTTGTCATATTATTACTACTATAAGACTTTTCATTATTGTTCGCAATAATTTGTTACCAATTACCGCCAATATAATGAAAATGTGTATATGTTAGTATCCGAAGTGTAAACAGTAAAGCGAGAGACAAAGTAAAGCAATTGTTCTACCAATCAAAAATCTCCAATAGGTTTTTGATTGAAATGCGAATTACTATTTCAAACACAAAATGTTGCATACCATCACTGCACTGTGGACGAATTATTTGTTCTTGCTTGCAGTTGTGATCCTGTTCCAACTGGTTAACTTTCCGGCTGTAACAAGAAAACTAATGCCTAACACGAAATAAATGACTGTCTCAAACTTGTCAAATAATATAAATCTACATATTTAGTAGGCGAACTCTATGTTTGTGTGTTTATCTAAAAATCTTGTGTTCCATTCACATAACTTTCTCTACATCTCTGTAAAAAATTATTGTTAAAAAGCTGCTTCTTCTATCTACTTCATGCTAATCGGGATTAAATTAGCAGGAATGTTTTATTGTAAGAAGAAGGGAAATCATGTAATACCCTAGGCTAAAACGAGAGTCAAATATTTTAAAAGCTGGTTGCCATGTGGATGAAAGCCGTTTGTATGCATTACCAGGAGTTGACAAATTACCATATGTGAAGAGTTTTAATTATGTTAAAACTGGAACCAATAACAAGGAATATTTAAAAAAAAAATGGTCATCTATAGAAAAAAATGTATATGACATAAATTGTGTGCTTTAACGAGATCCACATATCTTGTGTAGTAAGTTTTTGTCTATCTCTTATGGTTTACTAGTTATACAAAATCCAGCAAAATTCATCCGGAATAAAGATGTCTTCAGATGCTACTCCCAGAAAAATCAAGATATAGGTTTTGTCGTTTATTTGTCTTTAATATACCTACGGTATTTTATTCAAAATCGTTAAGAGCCATTTTTGAGAAAATTAAAATTTTCGAAAATGCTTCCATGTAAAGGGTAGTTTGGGGTGGGTGGAGTTCCGTAAAATCTTCGTGTCGCATCCTTGGAAGATATTAAATTTATATACCAAGTTCGGTATTTTACCAGCCTTTCATTCTTGAGTTATCGTGTTCTCAGACACACTGACACACGACACACACGGACTTATTTTCTAAAATGATTTTTTTTTTATATAGGGGGCCCTAAAACTTCTATTTGCGGTGAAATCTTGGTATCGAATTAGCCTCTCTATACGCTATGTACATAGTACGTGTAGAGAAAGAAAAATTCGCGCCCTTAACTCCTCACACAAAGTGTAAATATGTTTACGACATTTATGTTATATGTAGATATATATGTATATGTATATCTGTAAAATGTTAACAATCTTATATCATTGCTTAGCTTCTCCAGATACTTGGAATACATGCTGGCTGATAATTGAAGATGATGCGTTGATGTGTGGCACGGGGGTACATTGGCAAATGTTTAGTCAGGTATCAAGTATGCAGCCTCAAACTCTTGATTCCACATCGCTCCTTTTAATTGGTGAGTTTAATAGCTATATCTCATGGCCACTATTGCACTAGTTTATGCATGTCCAATTTGTTTCTAAATATACACAAATGGAATTGGTCAGAAGTCTAGTCCGTCATATCGACGATTTATTAATTGTATTATTATTATTAACTCCATGGCACGACAGCTCACGGGGAACCTTGGCCTACCGCCCGGCCGCTGCGTCCCCCATCTCGGTCCACTACAGACGTCATGGATGGGGTGCAGTATTGGAGGGTGAGAGTCCCCCCGTCCGGTTAATGCGGTCCTCGTGACCTGGAGCCGCTACTTCTCCATCAAGTAGCTCCTCAATTGGCCCCCCAGGGACCTTACGAGGCTGAGTGCACCCCGGGCCAGGTCTCCCAGCGGGGGAAAATTCTCCACGCCGGTACTGGGGATCGAACCCAGGTCTCCCGCTTGGTAGGCAACAACGCTACCACCGTGCTAAGGAGGCGACCTATTATTATTATTATTATTATTATTATTATTATTATTATTTCAATATGTACCATCTTCATTGGAAACGCGTTGTTTTTACCTTAAATCGTCTAGATAAGCACTTGATGTGTGAGGGGCTATAAATTCCTACAAATAACCCTGAACTATGTGAACAAGTTAAGTGCCTTCATGTCCTAAAATGGGGAACAACTATCTATTTGAGAAAACAGTTAGTTTTGGCCACATTATCGACAGCACGGTGGAACACCATTTTCTGACGTGCGATAGCAGTCTTAACTTGTCTTGTTTTACCACACTTCTAAACGGTTTTCGTGAACATTTAGCTTTTAAATTTAAATTTTATAATGTATAATAACTGTCCATTTGTTGTTTTATAAGGGTGTTATTGTGCTTTCTTTACATGATCAACAATTAGAATAGGCGTGTACGTACATAACATGAAACAAACGAGAGATTTAATGGCAGATTCACGCAACAGAACCAATTATAGACCATTATCTTTAGGGAGTTCCCCTGTGTAATATGTGTGCTATATGTTGTTAGCATGATAATCTAAATCTAGATACTACTTAATCGTGTTAAAACTCGCGCTTATCGTCACCCGTCACCTGTTTTTTTGGAAATCCTGCTTTCATATCACCAATCAACTCTCACTTACCTGCAAAGGAAATAAATTAGACATTAGTACAGTAAGAAAAGGTTTTCAGCTTTTCAGAACTAAAGCGCTAGCTGTATCTTTTCATCCCTCAGAAAGAGCGACAGACAGAGATGGCTAGACTGGTTCCTTGCTCAAATAAAGAGTATAAACATTAGAAGAAACGAATTAACATAACATATATTCTGCACTCACCTAACGTTCTCTATTCAACTTTTTATAAATATTTCTTACAATAGTTTAATTGAGCTCATTTATCTTCTTCCTGTTAATCGAGTTGACATTACACATTGACGCATTTCATTATAGGTATAAGAAGAATACATCTCAAAGTGATAGTCATGTTTTCAAAGAGCAGATCGCTGTGCAATGGCTTTGAAATTCCCTGATCATTGCATGTCTACGGGCGTAAACGAATGGTACTTATCACTTGAAAAGTTGGGTTTGAAAATTAAAATCAATAACAAAGATTATCTCGGATGTTAAAGGCACAAAAAATGTTGACTAATAATGTGTTTTAAAGATATCAACTTTTTTATTTATTATTTTTTTTTTTTTTTTTTTTTGTGTAGACATACCTCTTACGGTTTAACAGTTATACCAATATCCGCAACGACGAGGACTAATTAAATTTAAGAGATTTGTCATGAAAATATGTTTAACATATATACTAATCAAAATTATTGGAGCTATGTTTGAGAAAACCCAAAACAGTAATTTTTTCCGCCAAAGGGAAGCCTTCTTTGAGTAGCACAGCGGTGTGATAGGACTTCCAAGCTTGGAACTTCGTGCATCTCATGACTTTGCTCATAACCTCTTGCAGCTGGTGCACTTCATACCGTTCTTCGAGTAGGGTAGTAGCCAAAAAGGAAATCCGCCTTGGGCGGAGGTTATCGAAGTGTTCCTCTCCATTAATTATGCCATAATCATATTCACGTAAACGTTAGTTTGGGGCGAGAGAATTTTCTTCAACATTTTGTTTCTCAGTTGAAAAAATGTTGAGCTTATATACGAAGTTTAATATTTAAGCAACTTTTTGTTTTTAATTGTGGTGTTTAAAAAAAAGGGAGAAAAAGCTTAATGTGCTTCTATTCAGGCACTTTAAAAACATTTATTTCCAAGGAAACATCTCTATCGCATTTTTGGGTGCAATTTGATGCTTCCTCTACTTATTATAGGTACGCAGTTGAGAAAGTTAAAATATTGAATGAAATGTAATATCTAAGCAAAGCTATGGCTTCCATCTCGATCACTTTGGCCATCTTCTGGAAATGTTTATAAAACTGGTAGGTTTCAGAAGAAGCGTTGTTGTTTTCAGATATCCAGTTTGTATGTTGCTAAAATATATTATATTATAATACACAATGTATGACAACGCATATCATTTTGCATTAAAATTATTCTGTTTCGATTAGGTGTGCATTATCATCCTTGTGATAGAGACACCCAGCACATTCTGTCGGCAGTAGGTGAACACAAGGTGAGCGAATCTAAGCGCTATGTCGCGAGCAGCAGCTGCTATTACCGCAGTATTGATAAATGATCCTTCAGGCTCATATGAGATATTGTAATGCTAATAAACAGAATAAGAACTTAGGTTTCTTATAAGAAAATAGTACCTTTAGACACTGTTTTACTCCAACGCAACAAAAAGAATTGCATCACAGACTTCACCACAGAAATCATACTGTCGGTTTCACCCTTTATATCTAATACGAAACGTTTAATACGGCTATTTCTGCAAAGGTTTATCTCGATTAAAATGAATTAGATAGAAATTATAAACTTTGACAAGATCGGTTTGTATATCTAATAAACAACAGAGAGGTAGAGAAAGCCATGTGAATGCAATACTACACCTCATCAGATCTTACATATGTATGTACAATGCTCATGCAGCAAGTATTTGTACAATAACTTTAATAAGCTATAACAGTAAAGACGATCCCATCCATCTAGTAAATAAGTTAATATTGTAAGAGCTAATCAACGATTTCCTGATTGCAGTTTAACACCACGCGTTTCGTTGACTAGAAAGGCAAAACTGTTCGTTATGAACTAACTTGAACTGCAACTTTGGGAAGCATTATTTCTTACATTGCCGAAATTATCAATATTTCACTTTTGCGGATTTATTTGTCAAATCAACACAATGGTGCCATCGGAGGTCACTGTTATGTTACGGATAAGAAATGTTTCCATATAAGCGTTAGCAAATACGTGAGGTACACAGAGGTATTGAATGTTAACGCGCAGGGAAGCCGGATCGCAATATTTTTGCCCAGCTGATGCGTGACAGCTTACATTTCCCTCGCTGGACCACGAAGATAGGTG
Organism: Hymenopus coronatus; assembly: GCA_030762935.1. NCBI lineage: Eukaryota > Metazoa > Arthropoda > Insecta > Mantodea > Hymenopodidae > Hymenopus > Hymenopus coronatus. The sequence goes on along the minus strand of CM060892.1, from coordinate 176,386,511 downwards.
TGCTAATCAACTGTCATTTGTTCCCGCAGTGAGCAATCAATCTGTCATTTTGTGACAGCTTCAGCATTACTGCCGATGGAGAAGCCAGCATGTTATGACGTTACACAGTCTATTTCATTTTTATGCACCTAATCTAAAATCTGCTTTACCTTCGAATCGGAATAGGGCCAACGATGAAAATATTATCATAAAAATCTTATGTGCTTCATTCACATCTCTGTAACAAATTATTGGTAGTAAGCTTCTGGCTAATCGATACAAATATTATTAGGATAGGAGAAATTTTCTTTAAAACCTTTGAATGCATCCTTGGAAGATACTGAACATAAACATGAAACAATTTTTTGGTTCATTAACATACCTATAGCTTTGGTACATTATCTTTGGGTTACTTTACGTAATTTCTTTTTCAGTGAAATTTCGTATATTAAAGGAAAGCACTTTACTTAGAAAATTCAGATTGTTGGTGCTTGTTCTTGGTAAAGATTAAGTAAGTGGGAGATGAAAGTTAACGTTAAAATAACTATATATTGCAAAGTGGAAAGCTGTATTTAGAGCGAAATAAATGCATGAATAGATATTGACTTGCATCTTGTGTTACGAATTATATGAACTCCAAAATTGCATACTGAACAAATAGGAAAACTTAAAACAATAAGAATCAATAATTTGAAAATTAAATAATCGTTTTATGAGGAAATTGCTTCCCTATTTTTGAACATTTTTGTATCTGAACATTACAGGTATTAAATTAATTAGAGCTTGGAACACTGTTAACCCACATGAATCTTTTTGCAGAATTTAGTCTTTTAGAGGGAAATATTTCATCTGCCAAGTTAAATAATGTTTATCGAAATTTATGTGTGGTGTCCGTTGAGAAGTTTTCTACTAGTGTGTAATTTCTAAATTACTGTGCATGATTAAGAGCCCTTAATGGGATTTAACTTGGGTTTTTCTTAATAATTTACTGGCACATAGTCGTACTAAATTCCTGGGTGTGATTTAGTGCTGCTTTATGTGGTTTAATCTGCCCGTTCTTGGGAATTCATCTGTAGAGAGTTGTTCTAGATTACTGTGTGTGCTTTAGTTCTGCTTAATAGGATTTAACTCACGTTTTGTTGTACTAATTTTATTTTACGGTTGTGCTATTTTACTTATTTTCTCTTGTAAGTTACTATTCATAGTTAATTTTTCTTTCGCTATTTTTTGATTTCAGGTACATAGACATATTCCACTTAATTTTGTGCCTTGGCAGATGGGGGACTTTCCTCTATTGAATGAGATATCTACTGGGATTTAAATATTATTTGTTGTAAGTTTTTGTTCCCTTTCATGATTATGTGGCTATAAAATTAATCAGATTTTTTGAGCTTGAAAAATGGTTATTATTCTTCCAGCTGTAAATGGCAGTTAATTAACGGCTTTTAACTTCAAAAAAAAAGGAAAAGCCTGGTATTAAATCATTCTTGGAAATTTAATATAGAGCCGTTGCTCTACTTTTGAGGATGTAGTTTCCGTAGTGTCAGCTATTCATTCAAAAGTAAGAAAAACGTACAAAAAGAATAAAATATTCATACCATATTTGCTTGATCTTTTTGGATAGTTGAGATAAGTTTTATTTATATGGAAAATGCTTTCTTTAATATTGAGTTAGTCCTTGGCTTTGCAATTGAGTTTATTGTGTTTGACATTACTGTTTCATATTGGGATTGTTCTATTGTTCGGCATTGATACTGCATGGCCATTATAACTAGTCCAGCTGGATTGGGAAACTGTAATAATTCAGATACTCCATTTAAAATAAATTCAATTTGGAACAGGCGATTGTTGTTCACTGTAATTTAACCCTTTTATCCGGCGTCTTTCGCTTTTTCTCAGTAATTATTGTTTTGCGACCCGGTGGAAGTATCCCGAAACTGTCTGTTTTCGGGGTACTTTCAACAGACTGTGCAGCGGTCGTGCGGCTCAAATATCAAGTTTTGTATTTAACTGACTTTTCATTTTTGAGCTATGCTGACCACAGACACACACAAGGACCTGTTTCTAAAATGTTTTTCTTTTTTTTTTTGATTCAGGAGGTCCCAAAACATATATTTCCGGTGAAGTATCGGTATCAAATTTTGGGTGCAATACAATCCACTCTCTATACATTATGTACATAGTACGTGTAGAGAAAGTAAAAATACCTAATGATATACCAAAATAGTTGGCAAATGCTTCAAGGAAAAATAGAAGTTAGGGGAGATATTTGTAACATTTACAGCACCTCTTCCACTGGCTACGAATCTACTGCTACTACTACGAAAGCTAATATTAAAATAGCTGCTGCTTCTTGATTCAGATAAAGTTTCAATTCAAACTCACACATTCCGTAGTAGCTAAAGTCAGTGTCACATGTTCAAAACGCGTGATTGATGGCTTTGCATTTCTATATCCACGAGAGGTAGTGGAAAGAAACAATTAAAAAAAGGTTTCCCGTTGGAGTAAGCATTTGAAAATTCAAATCAAATTCAAGATATACATGTATTTATGCAGTATATTTCTTAGGGTTTATCGGTTATATAAACTCCATTCAGAATAAACAGTACTTCACAGGCTATTACCAGAAAATTGAATATATACCCATGTTTGTCATTAAGCTTTCTTTAATTTATGGAATTTGGATCCAAAATCGCTAGAGCTATTCTTGAAAAGATCAACATTTCTCGATAGCGAAATTTCACAGGAATCACTCGTTTTGTGCGCCCCTGAATAAAGATTTACTAAAGGTAAGAAAAGAGAAATTTGAAGAGATCCCTTAATTAAGATGAATAATCTGAACATAAAAAGGAATAGAGAATTTAAACATTTAGGCATTTTATTGAATGAAAAAATGAATTTTATAACATTGTTTATATTAGACAAAAATTAAAAAAAAACCGCAATAGGAAAGAAGTACCATAAAACATTTCAAACTGTCCCTGAACATTAATACGTTATATCACACCGTAATTTTTGCATCAGCCTACATAGCCAAGAGTCTGGGCGGTAAGATTGGATTCTGTGATTAAAATTACTAAGAAAACAAAGAAAATATTACTATGCTTCACAGGTGCAGTAAATAAAATACCCATTTGGCACTTTTAATTTCTACAGCTATTTGGCCCATAGATTTTTTGATTAAGCTGAAAGGGACAAACTTTTGTCTAAATAAACACATTTTAAATTTGTAGAGAAAATATTTGTAAGTAGATCCAAAACATTACTTGACATCAAACATTAGTTGAAAAAAAAAAAAAACATCTGAGGCATTACACTCACAGACTTACTCTAGCAGTTGTACACACAAACTTCTTACACAACATTATTATTCTTTCTACTGCATGGTAACCGAGCTAAGTGTTGGTAAAATGGTCTTATTAGTTAGTCCCTTATAAATATAAAGGAACTAAGCTAAACCGATAGTAAAGTATTTTAATCTCTATGCGATAGTCTTTAAAATTCGTCTTTTGGTTGGCCAGGAGTAAAAAACACGGACGACTCCTGTCTGAGAAAAGTAGAAATATTTTATAATTGAGGCCAATAAAAGGAATATTTCCGAGACAGTTTCCTTCATAAAAGACAAAGTGTGTCTTTTGACGAAGTCTACATCTTTTGCATGTTTTAGTTTTTTTGCCCATCTCTTTCAGTTTACCAGATTTATTCCCAGGAAATTCGAGGTGTACATTTTATTTTTCATATACATATCCTTAATATACGGTATTTTAATCAAAATATTTAAGAAAAACAAAAATTTCGAAAATTTGTCGATGTTAAGAATAGATTGGAGTGGGAGATTATCTTGAAAGTCTTCGTATGGCATCATTGGCAGATACTCAACTTTATTGCCAGGTTTGGAATTTAACAAACTCTTTGTTTTTGAGCTATTCTGCATACACACACAAGCACATAGACAGGCATTTTCTATTTTTTTTTTTTTTTTTTATTCAGGAGGACTCTAAACATACATTTCCGGTGAAATATTGGTATCTAATTTTTTGTTCTAATACAATACACTCTCTATCTACAATGTAAATAGGCACTAGAGAAGGCAAAAAGTTAGAGGTAGATTCAGTTTAATAATTGACATCAAGCATTAGTTGAAAAATAAATGGCAACAAGGTTGGGAAGAATTAGACGTAAGAAGAGTGGTAGTTATATTGAAAGATAAATAGGATAAAATGGAGGTATTAAGTAAATGGTTGTGTACGGTAAAAAGGATGGTGTTTATACAGTGCTGAATACCAGCACCGCGGTGTAATAGAGGCAGCAGCTGAATACCAGTTGCTGCTTTTCCAGTAATGTTGCTCTTTAGAATAAGTTGTGTATTTTATTTCACTTGCACCTATTCTTTTTATATTCTTAATTTTACTTACTGCCTTTAGGCTTTATTTTTAGTTTATAATTTAGTTAATATCTGTTAATTTGTATTTGTTTTTGGAAATAAATTAAAAGTTTAATATATGCCCCAGTATACTCACCTAGGTGCTGGGGTAGCACATTTATAGTTTATTTATTTATGTATTCCCTTATTCCCCTTGCACCTACAAGGAAATGAGCAATAAGACCATCTCGATTAGCATGAAGTACGTTTTGTAAGAATAATTTTTTGCAGAATAGTTAAAGTCATGTGAATGGAACACATACGATTTTTAATCACAATAGCTTGTATTAAGATTGCTTTACCAACCGATAACATTTTAGGAAAACATACCATTTCTCCAATATTATAGCAAATTCTCATATATCTACCCTTTTATGTGCTATGATTTTGTAGAAATTTCAATGGCCCATTTTATTGTAGTGTAGGTTTATTTTAAATTTATATGGGCTATAAAGACTTAATCGTTGGTTTTTAAATGCTGTTCAAAACTAATTAATATCAATGTAAACGTTTCTGTAAACGGAACTGTAATGTTTGATTGCCCGGAGAGTACGGTTTTTCAGAAATTGCTTGGCAACTCATTTAACCCTTGAAGTTACTACAGTGAATCAACTTGTCTCACTGCTATGAAGGCTTGGCGGATGGACATGGTGCGTGATAAAATCAAACCATCAATCATGGTCATAAACCGTCTTGGTGTTACCACAGGAAGTAAGAATATTTACATTTGGTGCGAGCGCATCGTCCAAGTGCCACGATCAATATGGACGGACCATTTTCAATTTCCGTTTGGAGAGGAGTCTCTCGAGGCATTTGCCTCAATGTCATTTCCTACTGCATTCACTCCGCACTTAAACGCATATAATAGCGGATCATGTACCGTATCGAGGTTTAACGGAGCTTTGCTTATCGTATTTGAAGTTGGCCATCGGACTATTATTATCTGTTGAGGTTTTTCTGCGGCTAGCCCTAAGGGATTATTAACTTTGAACTCCATTTCAGCGTGTTTGCCTTTGGCAGGTGGAGTAAACAATGCGTCGCTCCCTCAGTAAAGTGACGCGTGCATGGCCCAACAGAGCAAACAAGACAACCTCATTAAAGGGGCTAGCTACTTCATTCAGGCACGTGCAGATGCATTTCTCTTCATTCATCATATCCACATTCATACAGCCTTTATTGATAATTACAATTTAAATGTTTAACAACTTGATACCGATGTAAATACACCGCTCTGTTTGGTGTACCAAGTTGCTTGTAAAACCAAATCGGTTAAAATGGAACAAATCTACATTTTATTACTGTAAATTATGCGAGCATATGGTTATTTATTATTTTCGTATCTCCTCGTAAATCTCGATATGGCTGTGCTTAACTAGTGGGGTGGACTTTCTCTACAAAAAGTCTTAGTCGACTTCTAGGTTATACACAGCTTATTAGTCCACAACGCTTCATAACAAATATAATAAACCTGATGTGCTCCATTCACATGCTTTCTCTACATCTCTGTAACAGATTAGTGTCAAACGCTTAAGTTTTTATCTATTTTATACTAATCGAAATAAACATTAGCAGAAATAGTCTTATTACTTGCTTTCTTGTAGGTAAAAGCGAAATATGGGAGTACACTAGGCTAAAGCGATAGTCAAATCTTTTAAAAGCAGGTTGTTATATATTTAAAATTCGCTCGTTTGAATGGCAGGTGTTGACAAATTCCCGTATGGGAAAAGTTTAAGTAGTTTAAAGCTGAAATCAATAACAAAGAATATTTTGGAAACGGTTAGCTCCACAACAAAAATGTACGGTACAGTAAGTATGTGTTTCGGCGAAATCTACACTTTTTGAGTAGTTAAGTTTTTTTTTTGTTTTTTTTTTTTATACCTTACGGTTTATCAGCTGTGCAAAAAGTCATCCAGAATGAAGAGATCTTCAGAGGCTATTTACCAGAAAATTCAAAACATACATTTTGTTTGTTACGTAAAAATGTTATACACGACATTTTAATCAAAACGTTAGAGCCATTTTTGAGAAAACCAAAATGCTCGAAATGTTTTCCATGTACTTCAGCTGGGGGGGATTTTCTTAAAAGATTTTCGTGTTGCATACTTGGAAGATACTAAGATGCCACACGGACATTTTTCTAAAAATAATTTTTAGGATGCAGTGGACCTAACATATATTTCTAGTGACATTTTGGTATCAGGTTTTTGAGTGGAGTGCAGTAGGTACCTATGCATTATGTACCAAGTAAATTAAAAAAATAGATAAATAAAAATAAAAAAACGCCTCAAAAAGAAAAACATATGCCGCAGCCATAAAATACGAACTACAAATAATTTACGTGAGTGAGTTAACTTCACAGTTCACAGTCGAGCATTACTGAATGCTCGCGCCTGTTTACTGTTTGTTTCTAGAGATCGCTAGTGGTGTATATTGTGCAGGAAAGAGGCTGAAGCAACCCGGCATGTTTTATGCTCTCATGAGGCCTTGGTTTATTGGAGATTCAGTGTTTGTGGGAAAATGTTTATATAAGTATCATCCATGCCCACTGTGTACCTATGGGTGCAGATAGTAGAGTTGTTGGCTCTAAACAATACAGGGAGCCAAGATGACATTGAAGCACACAACACATGGCATCACTGGTGCAGTCAAATTTTAAATCTAACACTTCGAACCTGGCCGTAAAGTCGTAAACATCCTTCTTTTGCCATAATGTGAAAAGCATATTTTATGGGGAAACGTAAACAATCGCTCTTGTTAACTTCTGTAAATTATAACGTCAGACTTTTTGCTATTTGACGGTCGCTGATTTAAAAGGTCTGATGTTCATAAAAGTGTAGCATACTCGCCATGGACTATGTTGGCACAAGACTATATCTGATGTGAACAAAAAGATAACACCAGTAGAGCTGCCAATTCCCTAACGATGTAAGAACGGTTAACAGATAAAAGTGCTGACCATTGCCTTTCTTTTGTTCCTTTTCGTAGTGAAGAGCAAAAAGGAAGTGCTGATACACGCTACTTGCTTTTATGCTCCAATCTCGCTCTTATAGCGGATTCTCTCGAGTCGCTCTTGCAGCATCCTGCACACTTTCTATACCATCGTGTTCATATTGAGATTCACTATACTCCATACACTGCAGAATAATTTTAAGTACTTATTATTAGGTGCAATTGTATATGACGGAATAGGCTCTGAAGGGTGAGAATACATCTGAAGCAGAGTATGTATCCCTCTTATAAAGTGTTATGAGAAGCATAGGATTATTTTTACCCTTAAAGTCTAACTTTTAGGTATCTGAAGTAGGTTCTAAAATTACCAACGATAGGCACTTGAAATTCACTTTCCTATAAAATTTATTTACATTTCTCCAAAAACACAATGTTTAAAAATGAAATTAATTCGCGGGCATTGAAAATCATACAGTAGCAAAAACAGCAATAAATAATATAAAAATTATATATATATATATATATATATTTTTTTTATGTATGTATGTATTTATTTCTCTGCAAGTGGGTATCACCCGGTGGCAGAGTTATATATGTATACAAGATATATAAACAATAAATCACAGCTGCCAGTTTATGGCTTTGTAAGCTAGATATAATAGTTATTTACACAAATATGAAAACATTAATTTTTCTCTCAATTCAGATTAATTAATCTCATAATTAGAATCACCAACCAATTTAACATTTGTATTTACAACAATATAAAATCACAAGCATTTCATTTAAGGAATATTTACAAAAATTATCCAACATTAGAATCAAGATTTTTCCTAAATTTCTTCAGAGACAGGGGACAACCCCGAAAGGCTGCTCCAGGCAATTCATTCCAGTCTTTTATGGTTCTATTTACAAAGGAGAACTTTCCCTCATCAGTTCGGTATCTTCTACCCTTAATTTTGAACGGATGATCGTTTCGTGCATAGTAAGTTGGGTTTTCCAGTTTGTCAGTAACGTCCTCCCATGCGTTTAAGCCAGCGTAAGCTTTAAATAAAGCGCACAATAATATGAACTTATAAGGTAGATAAAACACTAAACGCACTGATCCTTGCTTCTTATAAGCTTGCCCCACTGATATATAACCTTCCGCGCACTCTTCCTTCCCTTTCCCCTGATTGGCTAAGTATACCTTTGAAGGGCGATTTACAAACCCTTGCCCTGAAAAAGCAGGCGGTAAACCAACATGAACACTCCGACATGATTATATCTGTGTGTGTGTGTGTGAGTGTGTGTGTGTATGTGTGCGCGCGCGCTTAGTCATCCGAAAGGCAGATTTAAAACGAGTATTTGTTGATTAAATGTACGCTATTTTAGAAGTTTTGATCCATGGGGCTATGAAAATATAAATGTCACGACCTTGTTTCTTATAACCTTGCCCCTAAGATGAATTTTGCGCTGCGTTACGTTCTCCTTTCCCCTGATTGGCTAATGTACACGTTTGAACGTGACAAACAAGCCGTGTGCTACTCAAGAATAGGAGATAAAGGATATATAAAATATGTCATGATATTGCTTTCGTCATCCTGAGAGGATGGTTTAAAACGAACGATCCTCCCAAGTATTTGTTCATAAAACTTTATAGCTATGGTTTTTGGATACATTAGCTCTTTACAACAATATATTTTATTTATACGGCTATGAAATTGTAAATTTGACAATTTTCTTCGGATATATCAACATAAATGAACATATCAAAGAAAGAACTATTTTTACCGCACAACTGCTTATTCCACGACAACAGGCAATGAGAGGTTACTAGTCATGCGACATACCAAGATAGAGAAACCAGGCAACGCTATATGGAAGAAATCTTAAATAGGTTACAGTGGAAATGTACCTTATCTTAAAAATATACCTACATCATTATGACCTAAACGTTCTAGACCTGGCATTTATTTATTGAATATATAAGTTCATAAAACCATATTTTACCCAAAGGTATATTAAGGTTTTAGTAATAGTTCGGGCTGGAGGATGCGCGATGCTGTCCACATCACCTCCCAATTCCCGCCTCGGCTGTGCTTATGTGGACGTGGGACCGGCAGGGTAGGACCCTGGCGGGCTGTAGCGCCATGAGAATTACTTTCATATACTAATGAAACTCAGGTCTTAACTATTACAATTGTAGTCTTGTTGCATAAACCTCTAACTTATAATGTGTAGGACTAATAAAATAAACTAAGTATATTCCTTTTTTACTTTCTCTACATGTACTATATACACAGTGTATAGAAAACGTATTGCATCGATCCCCAGATTTCATCGGAAATTCAAAGTATTTAAAAAAGATCCATGTGTGTGTGTGTGTGTGTGTGTGTGTGTGTGTGCTCGCGCGCGCGTGTGGACAGCATAGCTCAAAAACGAAAAGTTCGTTCAATACCAAACTTGGTATTTAAGTTTGGTATCTTCCAAGAATGCGACACGAAGATTTTCAAGAAAATTCCCCCATCTACACTAATCTGTAGTGGAAAAAAAAAATTGAAAATGTTTTTCTCAAAAATGGGTCTAAGGATTTTAATTAAAATATCCTATATTAAATTTATTTACATCACAATTAAAATGTATATCTTATATTTTCTGGGAATAACTTCTGATGACTTGTTCATTCTGGATGCATTTTGCTGAAGTTTGCATAACTGGCAAGCCGTAAGAGATAAACAAAAACTTACTACACAAAAGATGTAGATCTCGTTAAAACACACCGTTTATATCATGTTGTTTGTTTTTTCTCGTGGAGTTGACAGTTTTTGAGATATTTCTTGTTATTGGTTACATTTTTAAAATACTTAAACTTTTCTCATACGAGAACTTGTCAACTCCTGGCAACGCAAAGTAACTGATTTCAATACCATAGCAACCACTTTAAAGCATTTGACTGTCGGTTTAGCCTTATTTCCCTTCTACTTGTAAGGAACTGAGTAACGAGACCGTTTCTGCTAATGTTTATCTGGATGAGTATGGAGTAGATAGAAGAATAAGCTCATTAACAATAATTTGTTCAGAGATGTAGAGAAATTCATTTGAATGGAACAGATAAGATTTTTGATTAAGTCGTGGATATATTTGAGTTTTAACGACATGTAGAAAGACTGTCGCCTGTATCCAGCAGTTAGCTTGGTCATTCATGTAAAACCAGAGTTGACATTATAGTAACTCAACTGTTTAAAGTGTAACACAAGAGCTTGAATCTTTGTTGCCACAAACCTTGTCAGAAAGGCGCAAAAAGCCGCATGTCCATTCCCCTCGGGGCAATAAAAACACTAGCTTTAATGTCGTAAAGCTGCAGCATGAGTAATTTGCAAGCCGTAGAGGAAGATGAATCGCATAGCAATGAGAGAGGCAGCAGATAAAAATTATAACAAGCTCCAGGCCAGGACACCTCCACACAATGACAAGTGCTGCTATCAAACTCGAGAAAAAAAGATGGAAACTTTACTCCACCAGCATTATTTTATCCTTCATTATGCAGGAATACACCCACTTAAAAAGGAGAGAAAAAGAAAGGCGTTACACTTAGATAATATTTTACTGTCTTCCAAGTTTGCGTCTCGGGGAATAAACCATGTTAATGCTTGCAAGAGAAACAGTTTAAAGGGAAAAATATAACACTAGGGAAACTCTCTTTTATACTAAGAGTTTATTTTCTATATAAACCCACCAAACTTTTGAATTATAATATGTAGTCTCAAAAGAACAACATAAAAGTGGGATTTAAATGCTTTGTGAAGCTTAAGAAATCTGACATGAACAAAGCGACATTCAAATTTCTTTACAACTTAAATTCGTATTCATGGCTTTTATCGAGGATAGTTCAGGAAGTAACAACTTTAATATATTCGGACAAAGTCTAATGTATTCCATTGACATAACTTTCTCTTTCTGTTCAACAAATAAACTAAACTTAAAAAAGAATATTCTTTTATGTACATAATGCTAATAAAATTAAATATTACCAGCCACTGTCTTATTGCTTGCTACCTTCTCAGCTGAAGGAAAATAAGGGAATACTCTAGGCTAACGCGGCAGTCGAATCTTTTAAAACCTGTCAAATTCGGTTCTCTTTTCAAGACCAGAAATAAAACTAAAGAGATACGAAACGAAAGATAGCCTCCCTTTTGAGAAAAATCTAAGTAGTTTAAAACTGAAACCAATAACAAGGAATAATTCGTATGCGGTTAGCTCTAATAATACTAAAAGAAAGAGAGAGAGAGAGAGAGAGAGAGAGAGAGACAAATGAGTTGTAGTTTTTGTCTATGTCTAACGATTTACCATTTATACAAAAAGATGTTCAGAATGAAGAAATATTCAGAGGTTATTCCCAGAAAATTCAAAATATACATTTCGTTTGTAATAAAAATATCTTAACCATATGGTATTTCAATCAAAATCATTAGCCATTTTTGAGAAAATAAAAAATTTCGAAAAATGTTCCACGTAATAAGTAGCTGGGAATGGGGAGATGTTCCTGAAAACCTTCGTATCGCATCCTTGGAAGACATTGAACTTAATTTAACCGACTTTTCGATTTTTAGTATTCTTTTTTCAAAAGAATAGTTTTGCAAGAGGGAATTTTCTTGAAAATCATGTCGCATACTTGAAAACTGCTGAAATTGAATATCAAATTTAGTTTCTAATCGATTTTTGAGTTATTGTGTTTCATAGACACACACACACATACATACGCGTGCGAACCTTTTTCTAAAAAAATTACTTTTGAAACAAAATATCCTAAAATGTATATTTCCAGTGAAATCCGGTATTGATTTTCTTTACCTCGTACTAAGTAGAGAAAGTAGTACAAGTAGAGTTAAAGCAACAGTAACATTTGGAAGCACAACACAGAATGAAGCATATTAAAAGCAAAGAAAGCGTTAAGGATGACGCACAAAAAAGCTGAAACGAAAGCGATATTCAAACATTTTAAATAGTATTAATTTGTTTTTAGCCTCTATACTCCATATATTAATTGCGAAAGAACCTAAAAATTACATTATGGTGTGATTATAACTATGCTTTTGTAGAGGAATTATTTTCTACTCATTAATTTATACAAAATCCTGTGTTTAAAAACTCAGGTGAGTGATATCTCTTTTCAGACTCGTGACGGAATTTTGTTCATGCCCGACGATGAGTGACAGGCTTCAGGTACCAACTTCATTTGCATTAGCACTGTTCCCGGAAAACCAGCAGCCGAACTCATCGCCCACAGTGCTTTTAGTGTACCAAACAGGACACGGCAAAACCCTCTACATAGCTCTATAATCGGCCAAGATTATAGGAAAGAATCGAGTGCAATATCCAGGCTCAACTCGTTGTTCTTGAACATGTAATCGAGCTCTATACGTATAGTCTTGCGTGATATATACTATTTCCTATTTCTTGCGCCGCTGACACGTAATTTTCTGCGATCGATCCCTTTATTTTAGTTCAACTCTGATTTGAATGGCGATTATAAGAGAAAAGCAATGTAAGGTCAGGCAATAAAATCGATAGCAATACCCCTTGGTCATCCACAGCGGCAGGTTTAAGGATCATCAAGCCTAACTATTACATGCATTCCAGATACATTAACTGTTATGTATTATATTTTGTCTTTGGCCAGAGTCTTTTGAGACAGTGGAAAGGGCAAAGGTAGAAAACAGCTTGCAGGTGCTGTCTGTTACGTGTGGTGAGAGTTATGCGAAACTGCAGGTGCAATCACGTGAACTCTTTATCCTCCCCTTCCAATCTCTCAAGGGCCTATGATCGAAGTATAGTGCATGTACCGGGAGAAAAGGTGACGAATTTAAAAAATTGAGTTTTATTAAGAGTGCTATTTAACTGCTGAGGATCTTAGTGTCCCATTTTATATTGGGATTGAATGAAAGCTCAATTTTGATCAGAGGCCTCGTTATTAGCTTTGATAAATCTTTAATACGGTATCAACGGCTTTACTTCCCTTCCGAAGGAAACCATTTTAAGAAATGCCCGTAAAATACCATCGCCCGTTTGAACCTGCGACCGCGGGAACCAGAGACGAGCACGGAGGACGACAAAAGTTGGCGGAACAAGATTAGGACTAACCTCTCCAACTGTCCATCCTTCCTCCCTCACTGTTTCTTTAGAAGTATTAATGATTGAATATTAATATTGGGTGGTGTTTATAGTGCACAGTGGTGAAGAGATGTGCAAGAACCCGCATGCCTGCAGCCAGGTAACGATAGCATTTTAAGTATTCTGGACATTTCAAACATACAAACGAAAAATAAAGGATGCTAAGACAAGAAAAAAATTGAATGTAAGTCATCTATCGACTAAAAATATGGCAGGTTAATAAAGGATGTTACAGAAGAAAACTTGCTTTAAGTAGTTTTGGGGAAAGAATATTTAAATAAGATGAGTCGAAAAGTTTACCAAAAAATAGTACAATTAATGTAGATAGCAATTTAATAAAATATTTACTATTAAAGCAACTGCTACAACGCTAGTAGCTGCCTGATATTAACGTGGTGAACGGATGGAAATCGTTCCGTAATTCCTAAAATATTTAGGTAAATATATGGTGGCGATTATGATCATTCCGACTAATTTTTGATATCAACGTAGTCAATGCATTGGAATTTTGTCCTGTAGTTCTTTAAATTTGCCGATAAATATATTATAGACATCAGGCTGCCCATTTAAGGAAAATTCAACTGCCACTGACCAGGACCGGGATAAAACCAGGTCCTTGGATGCTTAAAGAAAACGACCAGCCAGCCAACTTCACAGTAACATCCGCTTAGTCATTTCCAGTGAAATCTCGGCATCGAATTTTTGGGTGCAACACAAAATCTTCTCTATACACTATGTTCATAGACATAAAGAGAAAGTAAAACGTACCTAGAGTTAACAAAGCTCTTTGCCTTACACATTCACGGAAAGAGACATTGCTCTCGATAGGTTGCATTAACAAGACAGACCTCAACCGATGAACTGAATAAGAAATAAATGTACTAAGGAGCACCATATAAGTCGATTTTTAACACCTGAGAAAAAATCCTAGGCAGACGCTGGATCCAAAGGCATTCGAATCCGATCCCCGCAGGAAGGAACGTTACTGTTTGTCAATTATGAGTTGTTAGGAAGTTTGTGTCAAACTTGAGAGCACTTAAGAGATAAAATCATTATTGATTACTGCTGATACTATGATGATTTGAAAACTGATAGCTGAAGTGCACACATCAGTGCAATGAACGGACAATTGGCTTACAGAATCATAATTCCCTCGTGTCCGTGCGCCAATGTGCAAACCACCTCTATTTACGTCACCCCAATTCAGAGGTGTTAATATATGCCATACTTGATCAGTTATTGGGCCGTCCCTCATTCCACTGTTCTGAAATTCTGCCAACTTGCACATGATTTGCAGTTATTTGGCACATAACGCACTATTTCCTGTGCGTCGTGTGTTAGGAGCATCATTTCCACTTTTAAGTTACTTCACAATTCTTGCTGCTTCATATGTGCACAAAGAAATAGACAGCAATCACCTTAAATTCGATGACATTTTAAAAGCTCACAGAAACTTTTGTTGAAAGTCATAGTTACTTCCACATTACCTATCACTTTTGTTCCAAAATCATCTAAATTTATTTCAATAGTATATTAGCTTTGATAACCTAGAAAAATCGTATTGAAAACAGCATTAAAAGATTGCCAACAATTTGCCCGGACGGACAAGTTAGCTTTTGGAAATAGATCCTCAGCTTCAGTTACACAAATTACCGGCTTTCGAAGTTGTTATTTTAATTATAAATTTATTATTAATGGTTTGATGAAGCTGTTAATTTGCCAATTTAATAAAGAAAAACTAAAATAACTCCCCATTCATAAAGCCATTATATCATTCTTCTCTATGTCTTCCAGTTTCAATAAATCCATTTTTCAAATATTCTACCGCTTTGGGGAGAGGGGGGGAATTAATATAGCTCTGAAGATTTAACTGCTGAAAACTGAAAACTACTGATGACGTTTATTTGACTACGAGGATGTTATTGTAAAAATGTGACGTTCATAAGACTTTCTCTACCCTTTATCACTTATTAATGGGCGTACGAATTATTCTTACGAAAGCTTATTTTGTTCATCTACTTTATTTTAATCAAGATAACTTTGTGTTGTGCTTTAATATGTTTATATGACAAAGTATAAAAAACGGTACAATTAATAAGTAACCGACACAACCGACACAAAAACTATAAGAAATAAATTGTGTTTCTACTTTTTCTACATGTCCTATGTTTATAGCGTATGGTGCTACACCCAAGAATTCGATACCGTGATTTTACTGGAAACACATGTCTTAGGACCCCCGAATACAACAAAAGTATTTTTAGAGAAATGTGCGTGTGTGTGTGCGTTTGTGTGTGTGTGTGTGTGTGTGCACCATAGCTCAAAAAACGAACTGGCAGTTAAATATCAAACTGGAGTTCAGTATCTCCCAAGGGTGCGACACGAAGATTTTCAACAATATCCTTCCACCCTCAACTACATTTTACATGGAAAAATGTTCAAGAATTTTAATTTTATCAAAATTGGCTCTAAGATTTTGATTAAAATCCCGTATATTAAAGATATTTACATTCCAAATAAATGTATATCTTGAATTTTTTGGGAATAGTCTCTGAAGGCATGTTTATTCTGGATGAATTTTGCAGAATTTTGCATAACTGGTAAACCGTAACAGATCCTACCTAATAGAAAATGTAAAGATTGTTAAAACACACGATTTACGTGATATATTTTTTTCGTGGAGTTGATCGTTTTTGAGATACTCATTGTTATTGGTTTCAGCTATAAAATATTTATACTTTTCTCATACAGGAATTTGTCAACTCCTTTACATACAAACAAAGAAAGTGCAACCACATAGCAACCAGCTTTGACTGTCGCTTTAGACCATGGTACTCCCTTACATTACTTACAAGGAATCGAGTAATAAGACGATTTCTGCTAATTTTTTCTCGTCTAGCAAGAAGTAAATAGAAGCATAAGTTTTTTAACAATAAGTTGTTTTAGTGATCTAGAGAAGGTGATGTGAATGGAACACATCAGATTTTTTTTTTTTTAGAAGATATACTTTTATATTTTCTCTACTTAGTACATAGGTAGAAAATATATTACATTGTAGCAAAACACTATACCATGATTTCACAGGAAATACAAATATTATGGTTCCCTGAATCCCCCCCAAGAAAAACATTTTTAGAAAAAGGTTCGTTTGTGTATGTGTGTGTGTCCATGTGTCTGTGAACATGGTAACTCAAAAACGTAAAGCCAATTAAATACCAATTATGTTCATTACCGCCAAAGGATTAAACCTGAAGATTTTCAAGAAACTCTTCCATCCCACATTACGCTTTACATGGAAAAAAGTTCGAACATTTTCATTTTATGAAAAATTGCTCCAACAAATTAGTTAAAATATCCTGTACTAAATTACTTTTATGAGAAACATTATGGATGTCTTGAATTTTCTGAGAATAGCCTCTGAAGTCCTCTTCATTCTAAATGGACTTTGTATAATTGGTAAACCAAAAGAGATAGACAAAAAGCTGCCACATAAAATGTAGAGATCGTGAAAACTCACAGTTTGTGTAATATAACCTTTTTTTTTCTTTTGTTTTTTTTGTAAAAATAACTATTTTGAAGATGTATCTTGTTATTGGGCGAGCGAATTTCATTTCACAAAGCAAGCTTTTAAAAGGATCGACAATCGCTTTAGCCTAGTACACTCCCATATTTCCCTTCTACTTACAAGGAAACAAGTAACGAAATCACTTCTGCTAATGTTTACCTCAAATTGCATGAAGTAAAAATTAAATCGAGTTTTTTTATGGTCGCTCTTACACTGCTGCGGCTCTCAGCGTCCCATTTTATGTTCAGGTGAAATCTCGCTGAATTTTGCTCACAGGCCGCTTTAACACTCTTGAGGGTGTTTTACGTTCCATAAATATACGACACGGCGCCAACGGCTAAACTTTCCTTCCGAAAAAAAGAAATGTAAATGGCGTGTTATTTATGGACGCTCTTCAACTACTGTGGTTCTCAGCATCCCATTCTAAATTGGGCGCGAAAGACCGCTTAATTTTGCTCAGAGACCTCTCTATAAGGCTTGAGATTCTTTTACGTGCTGTAAATCTACGACACGGGACCAACGGCTTTACTACCCTTCCGAAGGAAGCCATGCTAAGGATTTTTACGCCCGAAAAAATCCATCATCCTCCGCCGAGTTTGAACCCACGACCTTGGGTACATGAAGTCAGCATGGTAACCACTACACCTTCGACTTCCCTACCGAAGGAAGCCATGCTAAGGATTAGCATGAAGTAGATAGAAGAATAAGCTTCTTAAGAATAATTTGTCACAGAGATGTAGAGAAAGGCATGTGAATGGAATACATCAGATTTTAGTACCTGTTAGTACCTGTTCCCTTAACAATAAAGTGGACTTCACATGCCGACAATTCAAGATATACGTCTTATTTTTAAATGTTAAAGTAATTTTTGAGAAAATAAAAAGTGTCGAAAAATGTGCATTGTAACGGGTGAGAGATTTTTCTTGAAAATCTTCGTGCACTATCTTTGGAAGATTTAGAACTTAAATAGCAAGTTTGATGTTTAACCCACAAGTCGTTTTGACTTCTGCTCACACACAGACACACACACACACACACACACACACACAAACGAAGCTTCTTCTTAAAATTTGTTTTTATGCAGGGTTGTTCTCCCTATCAAAAATTGTGGATGAAATACAATACCTCCTCTACCTGTTATGTACGTGACAGGGAAAGGAAAATAATTGAATATAAAATTGGAACAAGCGCATATGAAATGCAAGCGCAGAAATAACGCAGCATAAGCGCAGCCGTAAGCATAGCGCAAGAGGTTTCTTTCTAGATCTGTAAATTACATGTGTATATCTTCCAAGTTTAAATTTGAATAACATAACCAAGAATACCACATAATAAAATTCACTAAATATTTTACAAATAGATATGTTATAAAATTACACACTGACAACTTGCGTTCGCGGCAGTGACGTCACAATAATTGCTCATTCAACGTTTTTCAAAATAGTACAAGCATAGAGACTGTAGAAAGTGATAAAGCTACACATTTAATAAACTAGAATTATCTCTCTACGGCACTGATTTATGAGAAAAAAGAAATCTAGTCGCGGTGATAGTTACATCCATTAAATCAAGGAAGGATTAGCAAGGAGACTGTCATACCTTCTTGAGGGAAATTAAAGATGGCGCGGCACTGCACGGCCAAATAGTAGAGCATGCATGTTCAGTAGGCCCTGCAAAATCTCGCAGTGCCATCGTTTGTTATTAGATTCATAGGCAATGCATAGAGAAATGAAGCAGAATTTATCGTCTTTGCACGCAACGCAAGAGCAGCGTTTGGAGTTTGCAAACTCCTGCAGGACGTCGCGTGTTTCTATGCGAATGCTTACACTATATAATATGAGTGCAAAGTCCATCACTTACGTTACGTCTGGGCTTGCACCTCATTGTGAGTGTAGCATTAATGCTAAATCTCTTTCGTGATTTGCTACACAAGAACGTACCTATTAGAAAAGTTTCTATTTGTAATGTTGCCTGTTTTGAACCTTCGATTTGTTTAACTGTTTATAATGAGCAAATCTTCTGCAACAAGGAAAACTTTTTTAATCCTCAAGACTGCTTGGATCTTGGCATTTATTATTTAGCATTTGCGAGTCTGGTAGGAAAGTAAAATGAGAATCGTGAGGAGAGACAGAAGTGATGGCTCCCAGCTAGTTACATCCCCGTTTCCTGGCTAATATCGTAAATCTGAAACAATTGACCATCATTAATTCGTAAACGCTATGAAATGTGTGGAAAACACTATATCGATTTTCAACACAGCTATACTGATGCCTCCAAATTTAATTAAATTGAATTAAAGTGATTTTTATAAATGGACGCTCTGTAACTGCTGCGGTTCTTAGCGACGCATTCTATATTGAGCGTGAACGTAGAATTAATGTTGCTCAGATGTCTCTTTATCATACTTGAGATTTTATTACGCACGACACAGGACCAACGGCTGTACTTCCCTTTCGAAGAAAGCCATGTTAAGGATTTTTACGTCCCAAAAAACCCATTGCCCTCCGCCGGGTTTGAATCCGCGACCTTAGGAACCAGAGGCCAGCATATTACTCTCAAACCACGGAGGACTACTCCAAACTTAATGGTAACGTCTACACTGTAATTTTCCCAGGTATCAACAGTATTTGATTTACTTCCGTATACGAAAAACGACTTTCTTCCAACTCCTTGACCTCTAAGAACTTTAAGAATGTTTTCGCCTACTCACCTAGGTTTAGCAGCAGAAATCCTTATGCTTTCTTACAACGTTCGTGTACATTACACCAAGATCCCTTCTGCTGCGATTATCTGAGTGAGCGAGAACATTTTTACTTGATATACTTACTGCCTGTTAGGGAGCATTTACTTTAAGGAAAGGAATTCAGTGCGCCTTTGTCGGTACCAATTCCTCGTCACTCTCGGTTCTCTCGCGCAGTGGAAAGCGGCCACCTTATAATGTAATGGCCGACCACAGTCAACAACTCCAATAACCTTGTGCGACTTATCCTTGTTTCTTTTAAGAGTTCCCCGTTGATATTAGTCCGCTTTCCCCTGATTGGTTAAGCACACCTTCGATATCAATATACAGATGTTAATGAACTAAACTGAAATATTTTCACAGAATATGTACATTATTTAAATAAGTAATTTGAGATAGGATACTTATGGACTGTTTATTGAAATTTCGAAGTAACGGCTACAAGTTTCTGATAAATTAACCACTGGCTAACTTATGAACCATTCGAGAGCACAACACGAAAAACGAAGGGACATATTACAGCGTATCTCTCTAGCGAAGTGGTTATGATACTGGCTTTCAAGTGAAAGATCGTTTCCGAGTTCGGATCTCGTATTGCGGCAGTTCGTCTGGAATGAACAAAAAATAATAATAAAAAGCATTTACTCTATGACAGGAATCGAACTCATGACCTTGCGATGACAGCTTCCCGCGTTACGCATTAAGCCAACAGAGCAGTTGAAAAAACGCCTCCAGAGTAGGGTACATAACTCAAGAACGTATTTAATTAATGCTCCGTGTCGCACTGTCAAGTGATTAGTTGGAGATTTTACAGATTTTTGCGACATTAAATCTTGAGAACGTTAATAACGAGCTGCTAAAAATCGATATTTCTATACTCGGACAGCAGTTTTAAAGACATTCTAAGCAATTTTTTCAACCTGCTTTGCCTAAACACCGACTTATCAGCACCTGATACCCACACGTTAAACGTTATGTTCATCTGGGGACCATGCATCGCCGATCTCAAATTACTTATATCAGTCACTTGCACAACCTCGTAAATTATTTCGGTGTAGTTCATTAACACCCTGTATAAACCATTTGCAGTGAAAGGTCAGATGATAGAAACGACATAAGCACTCCGTCATTTGCTGTAACGATTAGAAAGCCACAGTTTAGGCACCAGAGGGTAACGTTTTAGATAGTGAAAAAGGCTCCTTAATTGTCGTTATAAAATTATAAATAAGAACATATAAAATTAGCATCTAAACAGTGGTAAGTAAATTAATAATGCCACATGATAACATGTATAATGTAGACTCTACCACGAACTAAATACATTTCACAATTGACATATAATCACGGATTAAGATTAAACACCATTGCTGTAATTGGCTTCACAACAAATAATGAACAATTTCACTGAACTATGCATGGAAAAGCTATGGCGTCTGTTCTTGAGATTTTACTAAAACGGCTACTGTAAATCTCGTAGTAGATAGTTGGTCTTCAGAGCGACCTGATTTCCTTTGTTAAACGGTGCAGCATTTTAAGAATTACATCAGTCCTTTATTATTCTATATAGTTTAAAATGATACAAATATACAAATGTAACACAGAAAAAATAGACTGGAAAACATACATTTACACTTGAGTGCAGAACAGGCACTAACGTCAAAAGGCAGATCATGCTGGAGCCAGGAGCCAGGAGCAGGAACTAGTCGCCCGAGTGTACTCGGGCGGGGGCAAATCACCACGGTACCTATCCGCTTTTCTTGCGGATTTACCCGTGTGATATAGTAGATGTAGTCTTATGCAAGCGTTTTTGTCAATGTCAAAGTAATTGGGCAGGGTGTTCCCTCTGTACAGCCGGCGCGGGCTGGCTTACCTATCTGAGTGGCCACCCACCCAGAGAGGGACCAGGCCCGATGCTGCTTACCTTGGCCAGCCGCTTGCGGGCTGTCAAGGAAAGCAGTGCCGGCTAGCGGGGAGACATGAAGGGATATAGGTACGGGGTGGGGGAAGCCAGTGTTGCAGATCTGGTCGGAGTACGACTGGATGGTCAACCGTCCGAGTCGTGACCATGCCCGATGCTGCTTAACTTGGCGGGTAGAACAATAAAGGGAGAGGCGGCCGGAAAACTACCATCCCAAGGCGTCCTTGGGAAGGCGGTAGCTTACGCGTCTCCTTGGTAGCGTGTGGTCGCAAAGACCGAGAGTGTTCACCTGGGGATTTGGGTGGGGAGCAAGTTTAGTGTATATTGTGCGAGCTCTTTCTCGCACAACGTCCACTATGTAAGGGATTCCGGAGTGGGAATGGAGAATGTGGGACGGGAATCTGCGGTCTGTGCCGTATATCATCCTCAATACCCTGTTCTGCACGGCCTGTAGCCTGCGGATGGTGGAACGAGCCACCGAACCCCAGACCTCACAGCCGTACAGCATCAGGGGCGGGATGACTGCGCGGTACAGCCGTAGTTTTAGGTGTGTAGGCATGGTGGAGCGGAAGATGGGAAACAACTGCCGCAGGGCAGCGTGTCCCAAACCGACCTTCTCCCTGACATGTGGAGTGAAAGTAAGGCCGCGGTCGAGGAGGACTCCGAGGTATTTGGCGGAGCGGACCCAGGGGATCCGCCGCCGCCGCAACCTCAGCGACCTCTCCGGTCGCCAGCCACGGACTTTCGCCAGCAGTAGAGCTGAGCTCTTCTGCGGGCTGATGGCCATCCGCCACTGTTCACTCCATCTGCCTATGGCCTGGAGCTGTCTCTGTAGCGGGGGGAAGCAATATCGGTCGTTCTTGTTACGCGCCATTATGAGGACATCGTCGGCATACTGGCACGTAACTGTACTGGGTTCTGTGGGGAAGTCGGACATGTAGGCAGCAAAGAGCAACGGCGACAGCACGCTGCCTTCCGGCACTCCCGCCGCTATGGGTCTGACTGTGGAATGCCTCCCCTCCACCCTCACTCTGAAAGTGCGGTCCCGAAGGAAGCTACTAAGCAGGAGAAGGTAGGGGGGAGGGATTTCTGCGTTCTTGAGCTTGTACAAGAGTCCCTGATGCCACGTGGTGGCGAAGGCCTTTTCCACGTCCAAGAGCACCGCGACTGTTTTGAAGTTGTCCTGGAAGCCCAGGGCAGCCTTCTCAGCCAGTCGCAGCAACTGCAGGGTTGTGGAACGTCCAGTACGGAAACCAAACTGATGATCCGGGAGTAGGAGTCTCTCTTCGAAGAGAGGGGTGAGGCGAGGTAGGAGTAACCGCTCGAATACTTTCGAGACGATCGGAAGTAAGCTAATAGATCTGTAGCTTGACGGGAAGACCGGGTCCTTGCCGGGTTTCAAAATGCATACCACCCGCGCCTCCTTCCAACACGTTGGAAAGTGACGTAGGTGCAGGCATGCATTGTAAATCCGCGTCAGGTGGATTAAGGCCTTTCTGGGTAGGTGCTGGAGCATAGGCGCCGTAACGCCGTCATGTCCAGGGGCTTTGTTAGGTTTTAGGTGGTTGAGTTGGGAAGCCACCTCTTTCGGGGTGACTAAAGGGATTCGGATCTCCTCATGGGGCGGCGGGGGCTCCTCATAGAGGTAGTCTACCGTCGCTTCCACGAGCTCAGTAAAGTCCTCATCCTGGGGGTCTTCACGGGGTTCGAATTGGGACTCCAGATAATCTGCGAAATCCGTGGCTTTATCCTGGGGCTCAAAAGAGAGTCTCCCGCGGGAGCCATGGATGGGATGCTGAAACTGACTTTTGTCTTTCCTGAGGGATCGGATGATCCTCCAGGGTTGTTTCTCTTCCAGGTTTATATGTGCCATTGTGTGTTCCCAGGCCGCTTTGCGGTGCGCGCGAAGCAGGCGCCTTGCCAGGGATTTTAACCGCTGGTACACTGCTTGGATCCTGGGATGGCGGAAGCGCTGCCATAGCTTCCGTACGGTTGCCTTGGCTTTTAGCAGCTGCCGGAGTTCATTCGGTATGGTTCTCGGGTTAGGTTTGTTAGATGGGATGCGGTAGGTATGCGCGCGTACCACATTCAGGAGTTGGCGGGAGAAGGCCGTGGCTGCCGCTTCCAGCGCTTCGATGGAATCGATGCGCGGTCGCGGGTCCACGGTTTGGCTTAGGTCTAGGACGGCTGCGTCCCAGTCGATCTCATTTATCCAGTCTGGTGTTACCAGAGCTGATACGGTCTCGGTTGTATCCACCACGACAGGGTCATGGTCGGAGTCCAACTCGTTGACCGCCGAGAGGTCTAGATGAAATGGTGTGTTCTTGGTGATTATGATGTCAAGAACATCCGGTCTGCCGCGAGCCGGATGACACGTAGGTCCTCTCGGTCCGTGCGCGACGAGGGCGGGGTTGCCGCTGATGAGGCGGTAGAGCCCGCGGCCTCGGGGGTTGTTGGTGCGGCTGTGCCAGAGGGCATGTTTCGCGTTGAGATCTCCTGCGATGCATACCACTGGGTGAAGGTTGAGTAGGGTGGTGTAGTCCGCTTCATGGAAGCGGTGGTTTGGTGGGTCATATGCAGCTATCAGCAGCGCGTCTAGCCCGGCAACGGCAAGCCGGATTGCACAGGCCTCCACGTGCTGTAGTGCTGGGAGTTGGACAGGAGTATGGGTTATGTGGTTCTTAATGAAGATAGCTGTACCGCCACCCTGTCGGCCGACCCGATCGGACCGATGGGTGACGTAACTAGGCAGCGAGAAGTCAGTAACAGCATCCAGATGGGTTTCGCAAACCATCAGGATGTCAATTCCGTACGATTGTACAAACTCAATGACGCCTGGGCGTTGCCCCCGGATGCCGTTCGCGTTCCAGTACGCGAGTCGCAATGGTCTCCGAACGAATCTAGAGGCCATTACTTAGCGGAACCCGGGTACAACTGCTCCAAGGTTTGGAGGAACAGGGTGTGTTTCTGGAGGGGGGAGAGTCTGGGGTTGCTGTACTGCAACTTGAAATTTCGCAGTACAGGTAGGACCTTACTTAGGAGGTCACCGAACCACAGGGCTAGGTCCTGAAGTTCATCCAGGTCCGCCTGTGGGATGGCCGCTGTAAAGGCCGAGGAAGCCGCTGTGGTGGTAGGTGCAGCAGGAGCCTCTGCTACTGGAGTAGGTACTGTGGCGGCCGCTACTGGAGCTTCCGCCACTGGTAGCTGTTGGAGTGCTGGGGGCGTGGCCTCGGGTCTCACAGAGGTGGGAGCCTCTGTTTGGCCCGACTGGCCGGCCGCCCGACGGTTCTTCTTACCTCTCCTCCTGGACTTCTTTTTTGGAGAAGTCCGGCGTGGGCCCTCTGTCGAGGGCGTCGGGGCGGCTTCCTCCGTTGAAGTAGGCGGACCAGGTTGGGGCGTTGGGGTCTCCGTCAAGGACGGAGCTGGCACGGTCTCTGCAGTGACTGCGGGGCTGGGAGTTGCTGCTGCCTCAGCGGCGCGCAGTGTTCCCTCAGCGCGGTTCAGTGCCGAGGAGAAGGACACCCCAGGGCGCACTTTAGCTGGCTCCTGGGGGCCTCCACGGCGGCTCTCAACAAGGCGCTTCCGCACCTTACATCCTTTGTATGAGCCCACGTGCGCCTCACCACAGTTCACACAGTGGCGAGCTTCATGGGGCTTTGTGCAGTCCCTCAGTAGATGGGCTTCACCGCACCGCAGGCATGCGAGCTTGCGCTCGCACACACTGCTAGAGTGGTTGAAGCCCATGCACCTATGGCACTGCACAGGTCCCTCTTTGCCGTGGTATCTTTCGATACGCACGACGGTGAAGATAAGCCGACGGACGGCGTCTATCGGCTGAACTGACTGGGCGCGTTCCCTTGGTACCACGACCAGGAATAAGGGCATGGGCACTCGCTGAGTGCCGTCGTCTGTTGCCACCGTCTTACTGAGACGTGCCACGGTGGTAGGGGTGATGTTGTACTCGTCCTGAAGAGCCGCCTTGACATCCTCAGGGGTGCAGTCGGAGTCAAGGCCCCTAATTATCCTACGCTCCACGTAGGGGCGCTGCAGCGAGTAGCTGTAGAACGGGATTTGTTCGTCCCTTAGTACTGCCTTCGCTGCCTCGAAATCCCCTTCCGAGGAGGTATGGAGGTGGACTTTCCTTTGCTTCCGCCGGGCCTCGAAGGGGCCCCTAAGCTTCGTTGCCAGCTTTCTCATAACCACAACGTGGTTGCGGAAAGCGTCAGCAACTATAGGCGGGATTTTTCTCCCCCCTTGGGTTGGGGGTTGGTTAATTCCCTGTGGTGGTGCAGCTGGGTTGGGGGAGGAACGACCGCTTCTGCGGCCCCCTGCGTGGACAGTTATCCACGGCCCGTCAGGTTCGACGTCGGTGTCAGAGTCGGGCATAGGAATAGTGTAAGGACTGGTTGGGTCCTGCCCGGTTTGAACACTCTCAACCGCTACGAGGCGTTGAGGCGAGGATGGCTTGCGCCTGTTGCTGCCGCCAATGGACGTCCTGCTTCGCTTGCGCGAAGGTTCGGCCGTCTCTGGTGAGGGAGTAGGTATACTTGTGCTGGGTCTTGGCTGTTGCCCGTCATCGTTAGGGTCGGTGCGGTTGCCCTACGGCTGTTCGCAGAGGACCGGACCTCCTTAGAGGAGGCGCCTGTGCGAGCCATATCGGCTCGAGGTTTCAGGCCAATGGCCTTCACCCTTGGCTTTGGCCTTACGGACCCGCTGTATGCGTTGTCTGTCGGTCTAGTCAGGTCAATGAAAAGAAAGATGACAGTAGAAGAGAAGTAGGAAAGTAGGGGAGTTCCTGCTCTTTATAAATTGACAGCAAACTGTCGGGGCCGCTCGCACACCGGCGGCGGAACGTCAAGCTAATAGGGGGTCAGAGCCCACTGCGTTGCCGCTGTGTAAAAGCCGAACACCCGCAGGCGTCGGAGCTGCAAGCTAGAAGAGGGACGAGTGCCCACTGCGTTGCCGCTGGGGGAATGCTGCCGTGGCTCCTGCCGCTGCTGCCGCTGCTGCCAGATCCGCCGGTAGGTGGTGCCGTTGTTGCAGAGGAGATGCTGGCCCTCTCGAGTCTCGGGAGGGAGTCCCGTGGAGATCATGCTGCTTTATGGTTTCGAACATTCATGAAAAATGTGTATAGGTACAAAAGGTGAGGAATGTCTCCCAGCTGGCGTGCGTTAAAAGCGTTGCAGAATTCAAAAGGACGATTTGAAGTTAAAATGCACTGGTGAGGAACTGGCTCAACGACCTTCGGTTTACTCCTCTTGCTTATCGCGGGGACCGTGAATCGGGTGGCGCTCACTAAGAGGGGTAAAACAAAGGCATCTCTCGCTAGTTCCCCACCAGCCAGTTTTAATTTGAAATAGCCCGGATAAGTTCTTCAACTCTTTCAACGCACAAAGGCATATCTACACACGCCAAATACGGGGCCATTAGAACACCTGGTATGTTAAGGAAAATCGTTGACTTTGTTAAACTTGCACTGTCTAATGTCACAAATGTGAAGAATGTAAACTGCACCTCAAGTTTTGCTTACGTGTTAAGCGTTGTGTGACCATAAATAATATGTTCAAATTATAACTTACTGTCATACATTACATATACTACTGTGTCAAGAAATTTCCGGGAATTTGCCCATAAAACACAAAAAATGAATTATTCATCCAATTTCATATTATCGCCTTCAAAGTAGGCCCCTTCTGAAATTATACATTTATGCCAGATGTATAATAATCCAATCATCAAAACACTTTTTGTAGGCGCTTTTAGGAATCGATGTCAATTGTCACCGTGAATTTTCCTTTATGTCTTCTATCGACTCAAAACGGGTGCCTCGAAGTGGTAGCTTGAGTTTTGGAAAGAGAAAGAACTCAGCAGGAGCCAGATCAGATGAATACGGTGGTTGTTCGATGAAATTTGTTGAATTTTTGGCCAGATTCGTTCACAATAATAGCCTTGTGAGCTGGTGCGATATCGTGGTGCAAAATCCATGAAATGTGGTTCCACAAATCTGGCCTTTTTCGCCGTATTTGTTCTGTCAAACGCCGCATAACGCACAGATAAGTCTTTATTTACCAACTGCCTTCTGGCAAGAACCCTTGAGTATACGACACCGCGATAATCGAAAAAAAAAAAAAAAAAAAAAAAAAAACTGTCAACATGACCTTCAGCTTTGATGGAGTTTGACGTGCCCTTTTAGGTTTCGGTTCAGTTGGAAGGTGCCATTCGGAAGCTTGTTGACTGGTTTGAGTTTCAAACTCGTAAACCCACGTCTCATCACAATGCGTTTCATGAATGTGGGGCGGAACTGGCTCGTTCTAACATGTCTTCAGCAATCCTTACGCGATTGTGTTTTTGTAGAAAATTCAAGTCTTTCGGAACTAACTGCAACGCGTGTCATGCGTGTCATGCACAAACAATCGTTTACAATGGTACGAATCGATTCGTGAGACACAGAAAGTTCAGCGACAATCTCTCTCAGACATAAATGACGATTTTCAGACACAATTTTCTTCATTTTAGCGATGTTCAGTTCAGATGAAACCGTTGATGGCCGACCAGAGCGAGGCAAATCTCCCCCCACATCTCGACCTCTTTTGAATCCACTGTACCACTCATATGCACGTGTTTTTGATAAAGTCGATTCACCGTAAGCCCTCTGTAACATTTTCAGCGATTCGGCACACGAAATATCATTTGCAATGCAAAATTTGAGACAGATTCTTTGTTCAATATTTGTATCCATCGTAAAATCGCAAATCACCTTTGAGATGAACTAACAAAATGGCGTACTGTAAACAAGCTAGATGACAGATGACGATCAAACTCCGCTTGGGTGTAGAGGGAAGTTGTACCAACTTAGCGACAACAATAATTTCGAATCCCCTTTTAAACATCATTTTTAAATGACCAATTCCCTGTACTTTCTTGACAGAATTTCTAACTCTTCAATCTATAACATTTGACCAAACAATTTAAAATTGTCTTCTTTCATAATAAAATGATATGAATTCTAAACTTTAAAAAATGTATAGTTTTTCGCACTTGACACACTTTAACTAGCAATTAAATAAAGTTATAAAGAGCAGTCGGATGCTTATTATTACGACGCTCCACTTTATACCTTGTTTCTTGCAAACATTTTCCAGCCCTTTACTTTACTAAATTTTTATTAATTTGTTTAAAAATTGTATACTATCCTTCAAAACTACATTAGAGATAATGATCACATGTTTTTTAGAAATAAATCTCCAGTTTTGAGAAATGAATTATTAAATTTTGAAAAATCTAAACTTTTAGAGAGTACGAAAAGAAATGATTTTCTACAGTAATTAAAGTTAATGGAAAAATATATGATAGATGTATTTGTAAACTTATTTGCCATAAAAATTGGATTTTTAATCTGAATATTTTTAAAAATGTATCATGTGGCTCGTTTAATAACAATTAATTTAGACAATTAAAATTATTAGTTAAATAAACATTCAAATTGGAATTTTGATACACGACAAAAATATCACTTAACCTGTATAATAATTGGCATAAATTTCAATAATAGGTGTTACATACTGGGATTACCCAATTCTACAGATCCATCTTTTAAGTCGTCTTGCAAAGCCAATGGTTGTGTCTCGTTTTAGATACATCTTCTCCAAAACGTATTGATGACGTTCTGAGTATCAGTCTGGCCAGGTTGCTTGGTCCAAACGCTTTTAAGAATATCGCATATGAGCTCTTAATATTAGTAAAATACTCATAGGCTTACGAGAGCTATAAACATGTATTCTTTAGATATGCAACACTACTAGTAGATATGTAATTTACTGAAACGTCACATGATAATCATAAATTCTTCGAGTTGAAAAATGCTAACGTCTTTTCATAGAGAGATATTCCAACTGCAGGTAACAGTAAATTCTTTTACTATATATGAAAAATGCTGAGGAAAAGGTAGCTGTAAAATTGTTATGGTAAAATTTGTTGTCGGTCAAGCCAAATAACCTTTATACATCTTTTTAACGGGGTCTCATCTTTCAGCGTCATTTTTCATCGCAATGTTTCTCTTTCTCTCTCTGAACACATCACACTCTTGGCTCGTTTTTTTTCCTCGTGGGATGATTTCTTCTTTGGCGTTGTTCACTTCAGGCTTTTACTCCGCCACCCTTGTTTTTTCTCCCCTCTGTCCATCTTTCTCTCTAGTTTTCCCCGCCCCAAGATTCCCAATCTACTTCCCCCTCCCCCTCCTCCCGAATGTAACGATTTCCTTCTATCAGCAAGTCTCCACACAAAAACTCAACATGCTCCTTATGGCCATTATAGCACCCTTCAAGTAAACTCAACGTGTAGGAATTAGAGGTGCACATTTTAACAATAAATATTTTACTTTCTCAAATGAATATCCAGGAACGTTACTGAATGTTTGCTTCTCTAACTTCAAAGCCGCTTCATTTTGAATTAATACTTCAAACGGATGAACAAAACAACTCTTCGACCACTTTCTAAAACAGCTTCTTATTTACCTTCTCCCTGCATTTTATGCACTGCAATTTTTTAAGTGTATCCCTTTGTACTTCCTCTACTGCGTATAGAATGTAGATACTGCATTCCACTCAAAAATTCGATGTCGAGATGTCGGTTAAACACCAAACTGGCTTTAAGTTCAGAATCTTCCAAGTATACGACACGAAAATTGGCAAAAACCAACCTCAAGCTGCCCTTTCACGGAATATTTTTCAGTTTTTATTTTACTTTCTTAAAATGGTTCAAACCATTATGATTAAAATACTATTTGAAAGCTTTGTTCCTTTACACCTCACGAGACAAAAGTGCAATAGGAAGACCCAGCTAAGGGAAGAGGGTCTTAGAGGTGGAACAGACTTGAAACTATTTTTGAGGTGGAAGAAGACGACCTATGTTTATGTTATTTTCATGACAAATGATTCCATGTTTTGAATTTTCTCTGAAGTCGTCTTCATTCTGGATGACTTTTGCTTAACTGGTAAACCGTAAGACACAGACGAAATCTTACTACACAAACAATATACATCTCGTTAAAGCTCACAGCTTATGTCAAGTACATTTTTTCTGAAGTTATCCATTTCCGAGATATTATTTATCACTGGTTTAAAATTGCCAATATTTGCAACAGAACTTTTTGTTGATACCTATTGATCTATTTCTCTTCCTCAAAACCGCTTATGTTATTTTACGTGTAGGTTACACTGCTAGCATCTAAAGATTGCTTGATCCGCTTCAACTCGTTTTCCTCCCAATAACTGCAGCTTTCTTTGTTTCATTTATTCATCCCGGGTATTGTTGCCATTTATTTCCATTAGTGATACTGTTCTTATGTTAGTGATACCTTATGCCTTTATTCTTCGTTCTATTTCCAGTTCGCTTGCGTTAGTAACAATGCTTCACCAACATTTTCAAGTACTTATTGAAAGACGCGGCGTGTCTCCCAGGTGAGATTACTGACAAGGACGAATACTGCTGACTGATAAGATGATTTCTAGTTTAAAAATGAATAAAATGGGTACTATATCTGGTGATGCATTTCGTGTCTGACAGTTTTGCGTGGCTCGTGAGCAGTATCTCCGGAGTTGAAGCTTCTGAAATGGTGGTTGTTTGTTTGAATAGCTCAGGGTGTTCTAATTCTAGGAACATGGGATATAACTAAATGGCTACGACGAGACACGAAAATCTTGTAGAGACGTCAACTTTATTCATCTTGTGGTAACGACTGATTAATGTGGCAATTCACCTTACAAAACAACTAGTCTTAAAACTGGCGCATGTGAGAAGCCAGTTTTATATTTGTTCTTACCAGATAAGTAGTTCACCAGTCGACTGCAGGCATTCTGGATTACTGCATGACTAAATGTAAAATAGTTGTCCCCGCTTATGCACTGCTTCACTACTTATGTGCTGTATTGATAAACTTACAGGTATGTATATGTGCAAATGACCGAACATAAAAATGTCAATCGTCTGCCTCCAATTCTTCCACACCTAACCTTCGTCTTCACTCACTTAATGTGCATAAGTTTATGAATCACTTTTCCTCCATTAAAAAACTTTGCCAGTGTTTGTCGTTTTACAAAACATCACATGCTATCTGTCACACACTTCACCACAATGTTTGCACACATATTCTGGTCCTGGCATGTGGTATTCGTTTCTTCTTATTTTTATTTACTTATTTATTTTATGTCTTTTAATCTCGTTGGCCATATCAAACGATGAATGAAATTGGTGAAATGATCTCAGAGTACTTAGAGTTTGAAGATACTGAACATTCGTCTTCTCAGCAAAAGGGCGGGGGGAATATCACCCTTAGCGAGATTCCAAACTCCCGACCTCTTGAATATGGTTTTCTGTTTTGTGCCACATCATATGATGGAAACCATTAACAGTAACATCACGTGCGATGTTACGAGAATAAGCGATGCAAGAGTGTCTTTGATTTCCCAGAATCAGGCTTTGGGAAAACTTGGGTGAATATTTTCTTCCTTCATCTCTGCCTCTTATTTCATGTAGTCGAGGACATTTAATTATTTCTCTGCTCTGATTATGTAATACCCGAAGTTCGAAAACAAAGGAACCAGTTATTAATGTCATAAAAATAAAATAAACCTACTTACCTCTTTGAAAATACAAACAGTTACGGAAGTCTTTCAATGCAGACTATACTATGTTTTGGTCGCTGTGACTGTGAGCAAAGGTATTATATTGTAAACTCGAGTAAGCTAGACTCGGCAACTTGGTTGGCGTCAGGGTCACGTTTCCTAAAGTTGTGCTGTAAGAAATTAACACTAATTATTACGTGTGACTACACAAAAGAAACTGCGAGACGAAGAGAGCGTGACATGCACTCAAAATAATATAAATAAGTTCACATTCTCACAAATTCACACCACTCGTCACTACTTAATTATAACAATAAAATAAAATGTCCTAAGTGATCTAAATTGTTCTTAAGCGAGCGCAAATTTTAGCGAACTGATTTAGTTCTTGCTTCTGTGAAAACAGGAGTTGAACCTCTCGTCTCGGGGCTTTGGGCCACATCATAAACAGGGGGCCTTCAATAAAACATAAGCTATCTTCCTCGCTTTCCTTCCTAGAGTGCAACGTACACTAATCACGTGACTTAGGTTCCTAAAAAATTACTATCCATTCTCGTTGGGAATTCCCGAATTTGCGGGGAACAACTTCAGCTGTCTCACTCACTCAAGCTCACCTCAATATTCGCAGTACGACGGATCATGTTTTTCTCTCCCTTGCATTTCTCAACGGAAACGTTGTGTCACTTATGCCTTTTTACATAGTTCAACATTTAACATAGAAGAAAACTTGACCATACTATGGAGACCCAGCAATAATCAAAACAATGGATTGCTTCAAAGAGGACACGGATGTCAAACGTGTGCAAAACAACAGTACATTGAGTTATAGATCTGATTCGACAAGAATTTGAAGGAGACATGGCTCCAATTGGCGAAGAAGAAAATGTTTCACCAGGACAACGCACCAGTACATTCTTTTTGAGTTTTCGCCGCCAAATTGATACATTGCTGCGGTAAGCCCCCTCCCCATATTTGCCCAGCGATTTTTTCTTGGCTTCAAATAAAGAAAATGTTCGCGCCAGCAAAACGTAGATCAATTAATGGGAGACGGAGGTGTTTTAAAAGGCTGGAAGATTCCTATTTTGGAGGGGTTCAAAATGGCAAGGACTTTGGCAGAAGTGTACATTCCTAAACGGGGTCTACGTTGATAAATAATTTGTATGGAATAATTATTTTTTTCACACAAGCCGTGTGTAGGACAGGAGTTGGATAGGTAGAGTCAGACTGAAAAATTCAATGCCACAGCCGGGATTTGAACCATGGATCTCCCGATCTCTAGCCGATTGCTCTGTGACTGAGCTACCATGGCAACATGCCGGCATAGCATTGAATTTCTTTTGAGATTACCCAGTGATTTACCGAGAAAACTTACGAGTCAGTTGAGAAATTAATTGCTATGCCGGCATGTTGCCATGGTAGCTCAGTGGCAGAGCAACAGGCTAGAGATCGGGAGATCCGTGGTTCAAATCCCGGCTATGGCATTGCGTTTTTCAGATTGTCTCTACCTATCCAAATAATTTGTGTTTGAAAAAATGACATCTTCATCTTAACATGGGTGGTCATTGAAACGCCCTCGTAATTTTTAATATCTAGCATATACATGGACGGAGGTGTATAAGTGCAAATATTTGTCTCAGTGTTTGAGGACGGTGTGATGATTGATGATCTAGTATTTGCAGTTCCTTTCGCTACTTTCTAAAGTTGTGTTAATGAGAAAAATTTCACGGTGTTTTCAGGGTGGCTATTATTCCCTACCTCAGTCATTTGGTTATTTACGTAACAGGTCATACAGTTAACCTCTACCTTGCCCGACTATAGGCGGTGTGATGTATGTAAACATAGCAGGGACTTAGTTCAGGACCGTTCAAAACGCATTAGACCCTGGAATTTGTGTTTCATTTATGACAATGCTATCGGGCAAATGAGATAAACTTTAGTGTTATACGCATTTAAATATTAAATTATTTGCACCAATTTACCTCCCATCCTGTATTCTCCTGAATAGTTGCTTCGTTTTATAGATATGTTCTCTCTTTTCAGTCCATACCAAAGAGAAACATTACAGGCACTGGCAGTTTTCTTAAAAAGAAAGATGAGACAGAGAGAGAATAAAACAAAAAGAAATATTTTCTACCAATGCATGGGAGGTAATTAACTACTTCCCGAAAACTCAAACTCACATTCACGTATTTATTGCTGAGTAATATTTTGTGGTGCCTAAAAGTAGAGCTTGCAACTCTAGCAGTTCTGAGCGAGGTGGAAGACATACACAAGAATGAAATTACCTCCTCTAGGCAACGGACAGAAGGTTACAGTTGAACAGCAATTGACATTATGCAGAACGAGAAAGAAAGAAACGTAGGAGGAAGGCAATATCACGGACCCGCCATTGGCGTTTTAAAGCAATTCTCCCTAAAAAGACATTTGCTGCATTCATAACAAATGGACGAGGAAAAGTTGGGACATGATGGAATAACTAGCAAAGTTGTCTGGTTTGTGCCATTTGCTCCAGTAACATGATGGCGAAAACTTGGCTCAAGAGGCAATTCAAAAGAGGCGAAATTTTGCTCTTTGTTTCGACGCTATTGCGATGCACAAAAAGGCTGAGTAGAACCATTTCGTGAAACCCATTTCTTGTCGAGGTCAGCTTTGCCCTAGGATGTTGCCAAAGTTCACGAGAATTCGCAAGGGTAGGCAGATACGTAGAAGCTAAAAGAGGATCTCCAAGGAGAAGTTATTTGTGATCTTTTTCTTTATATGAAGAAGAGAGCGCCAACAGAGCAATGGGATCCTTAGCCCTTTTACACGCTTTTATTACTCGCACAAACGAGTTACCGTTAATAATCAATTTGCACTCACAAAACACGTTGCAAAGATAAAGCAGCACTATTAAATCTCTAACCCAGAATATTTCCTACCCTCCTCAGAGTCTGGAAGTGTGAATGTGAGCATGATGTAATGGTTAAAATTAAAGATGAATAGAAACCTAAAACTTTCCCATTTGCCATCATTGCCTGCTACCTGATTTGGATTGTTCACGCAGAATAACGCAGTGGGTTGTATTGAAATATCGTAGTTGTTACGATATGTTAGTTATTGAGTTATCTTATTACATAATTGCAATTAGAAGTTATGAATGAGTGTGGGCTGGCAGAATGGACATTCCTCTGAGTGTGCTAATCACGTTGTGCTTGATTTTCAATCTATTGTTTAATCGGTGGAAAAGGAAAGTCCATTCAGTCAGAAACAAAAGAAATAGTGTGTCGCGAGTATATGTTCTTCCAGAGTGAATTATGATAATCTGAAATGTGGACAACTTTTATTCCCGTGGATAAAGTTTTGCGTAGAACATTTCAAGCAGAAGTATGTATCTAAATGTCATAATGTACAGTACATGGAAAGATGTATTTAGGTTTCGGTCAGTTAAAGTATGGCGGACATTATTAACTACTAAAGGGTTATTAAATTTAATACCAAAATTCATTCCTTAATTAAAATTTCCAATAACGCTTTATAGTTTTTTTTTTCTTTCAGTAATTAACTCATGCTTTATTTAGGAAAACTGGCATGCCAGAAAGCGAAAGCATGATAGTATAGTAACCAAGTTTGATAAGTTAAGACCTATTCTAAATATCTACAAGGAAGGATTTGTTCGCGCTGTAAATGAAAAACACAGAATAAAGTTTTTATGCTCAGTTTCACTACCGTAAAAATAACTTAAATCGCAAGCTGTTAATATAGCGCAGTGATATAGCTGATCACTGCAATGAATAGGGAAAATGAGGGACATAAGTAGTTCGGGAAGGGCAATTGTTTTCTTAGATGAAACGTGGATACACGTCAACATCACAAAAGAAAAGAGTGCATCCTGGACGACGCGATTTCCTCAGGCAAAGATTATTCCAGGTCAATTGTTTCATATGCTGGTAGTGGTACATATTCTATACCATGCTTGCTATCATTGTGGGAACAAGTGCTTTTATATTTTGCAGTATTTAGAATTCAATGAGCCTGACAAAGTGTTTCATATTTATAATACTTTGATACAAATTCATACTTCACAAAACTCTTCTTATTTTGTAGCATTTATGATATTTTTGCTTTTTAAATAATGTCCAATAAAAATAAACCCAAGCTTTTCAGATATTTTATCTGTGCAGATATCTATGATACTTTTTTGATACTCCCGCTAAAGTTATCATAGTAAAATAATTATGGATTGTTATTTTTATCACATTTTTACCATACTGAAGATCAAGTGCAATCAAAACAAAGAATGCTAGCCGAACGGTGAGGTGTTTCGTAATGCATTATGCCCACCTTAACAGTTTATGAGACGTTATTTAAAAGTAATGTCGGGATCTTTCTATCCTTAGGAAAAGCACACTTTAGCCCAATGCTGTTTCAGTAACTTACAACTTCTAACGCGGGCACAAGATTGCAACATATAAAATCTAGTAAACTTGTCTGTTTCAATTTGCTTTATTTAAATCTGATGTTATTGAAAAAATACATAAGTTAAATCAGCATGTAAGTATTTGCACTTATGTTCTTTGAATGGGAAGATGACCCTCATTGCTCTCACAAGTTGAGAAACTAATTCTAAACTTAACTCTTCACAAACCTTCAAATTGGGAGCTAAAGAGGACCTGGGTCACAGAGTCTTCGATACACTGCAGTTAACGTTCGTCTTTTGGGAAGACGACCATTTAGAAATCATCGATGATACAGTTCCTCGCTACAATGGCAAGATCCTCAATTCCGGCTAAAATAATATGAGTTCTGTTAATTCACCATATGTAAAGTCTTCAGTGTGTTACCAGGTTCGTTCAAAACACATTAGATCTAGAATGTTGTGTTTTAATTACGAAAATGCCATTAGGAAACGGACAAAATGAGTACACTTATGTGATGTACCTACACATCATTCTGTACTAAATATAAAATTATTTCATTTATTCACCTTCCATCTTCACCATACACACACACACACACTCACATAAAGGCCTGGCACACTAAATTTGTAGCATCCAAATCCAGAGGCCCCGGGTTCGACTTCCGGTGTAGGGAGGGATGTTTTCTTTAGCCGGGGTTATTCCCTATCCTCCCTAGAATACGGAAATATGTGCGAGAGTATACACGTTCGTATGTGTGGGACAGAAGGCAGAATACATGGATATATTTATTTTCGATGTATTTTCGTTACAAAATTACAGCTCAATCTACGTCATCAATGTGACTATGGTCTTACCAGCTGAAATCTTAACTTACTTTCCTCACACAAAACTGAAGAAT
Organism: Hymenopus coronatus; assembly: GCA_030762935.1. Classification (NCBI taxonomy): domain Eukaryota; kingdom Metazoa; phylum Arthropoda; class Insecta; order Mantodea; family Hymenopodidae; genus Hymenopus; species Hymenopus coronatus. The sequence goes on along the minus strand of CM060892.1, from coordinate 176,348,870 downwards.
TTTGCAAAATATCTACCTATAGTTAGCGGGGCAACAGATGTATACCAGAGGACTGGTGTTTCTACCGACGAGCAAATAAGTCGATGGCAACAAAGAACATCGACCAGAAGCCGCAAAGCTTAGACCACTCGCCTCACATCAAGCGGCCCGGATTCGATCCCAGGCGACCGCATGTGGGATTAGTGGTGGACAAAGAGGTGGGATTTCTTCAGGTTCTCCGATTTCCCCCACCTTTGCATTCCACCGGTGCTCCATCTTCATTCGATGTATTATGAGCGTCATTGCCTGCGGGGCTATAGTAGTAAAAGCGGAAGTTAAACATTACAGAGAATAAATAAAAAGCCGCAATGAGACACACCACGACCAGACAGCTTTATTGATATACACCACTTGCGGGCCAATCAAAGTTTGGTACCGCTTTTGCAGTGTATGAAGGGCGGTTCAATAAATACCCATGTTAGCAATGTAGATGCAACTGTTTCAAACAAATGATTTATCCTCTTATTGGGATGGGCAAGTTCCTTCCTATTTTTAGCCCCTAAAAATAGGTACTGTCAAACTCTGTAACATAAACCCCTATCTCGACGATGAATTTCATTTGTTTTAATGCATTTTGTTCCTTCAAGCCATTTCTTCGAAAACAAGAAATCGCAATAAACCAGATCGGGTGAAGATGGCGGGTGCAGCATAACTCAATTATGCATGCAGTTCAGCGGCAACAACTCCTGGTGATTGTGTTGGTACGTTGTCTGGCTTCATCAAATGGGGCCGTGTTTCTCTGAAGTTCTTGTCAAATTGGATCTATAACTGGAGTATTGTTCACTAATAGTAACCGATGTAACTGTCTCTGCCTACTTTGGTGCAAATTCAAGGAAGCAACACATTCTTTTGATTACTGCTTGCTTTCGCAAAAGTTTCCATGCTAAACTTCCTTCGGATTTCGCTTAAATACTTCTAAACACGGCTCGAAGTTGAAAGCCGTACCAACTGGTGAACTATGTAAAATCGCGGCACCCATCGGGCCGACAACTTTTCATCTCCAACTTACCCTGCAAAATATGAGTTGCGTTCCCGTCGACACATCTCTGACTTCTGCTTACTTCGCGAACTTTTGTTTGACGATCAACAACAATCATATCGTGGACTTTTTCAATTATTTCCTCAGTAACAACAACTGCCGGACGTCCAGGTCGCGAGAGCGTCCAGGTATCTGTAATTTGGGGGTTCCCTCCAGAAATTTTTAAAAAAATTAGACTTTGAGGTATGAAACATTGGAGAAACATATCATAAGATGGGGCAAACATTTTAAATCTCTAAACGAAAGGAATTATATTAGGATAATATTTTACAGCAGCTGTGAAATAAGCAACGTACAAACAAAAAATTCTAGTATTTTTATGTATATTTAAAAAGCTACTCTTCTTATGCAAAACGGACACCTATGTAAAGCATCATAAGCCTAACATTGTTTTAACCCTATGTGCGCACGTTTTCCTGGGCGCTCGGCTACCTAGTCTTCATTCGGTAAGTTTCGCGCAATTTCGAAGTACACTACACACACTTCGATGCTAAGGTTTCATTCTGTTCACGAACATGCACGTGCGCTATGTTCCATTCAATAATTCAGATAGTTCGTGGTAAATTAGATAACCAATCAAACAAAGTGGCTGAGGGCCTCAAAGAGGTTTTTTTATTTTGTATTAATCACACGTAAATCAATGTTATTTTATTAACATTGTGTCCAGTATTTTTAAACTTAATTTGAAATTATGTTTAAGTCTGTATTTTTATTAATGTTGTATTTGTTAAGAAGGTGGCACGGTGCTCCATCTGGAATCACACTTGCCAGGGCGCTCCTCACCTTTAAAGTAGTTGAACCAATATCTGTTATCAAAAATGTGAAAGACCCCCATAAACATCAATTTTGCTTTTTATCTCCTCACAAGTTTCTCCATCGAAAAGTATATAGCGAATCACTGAATGATACTGCACTTTTTCCATTTTGGCAAAAACACGTTGATGAACGTATAACAACTGAGGGTAAGAATGATAGCACCAACTAGCCTGTATCACCGTTTATTTTGAAACATAGATACTTATTGAATCACAGTTGTAATTGTAATTTTAGTTAAACTGCTGACACCTCAAAAATGGTGTTACTAATGCATTTCCTTGCCAAAATCCACTGTCTCTGTTATTTCGTTAAAATGATCTCCGAGCTCGTTCCATTAGGCCCTAGCTTGCACCATTTCTCCATTAAGGCGAAATCCGCTGCTAATGAAATAATGAAGATGAGAATGGTTGATGGATGGAAGAGAGCCTCAGAGTAACACTCGGGTTCCCATTAACAATGTCTAACTTGAGAAAACTTTGTACAGCTGCGGCTTCTACTTCCGCAGTATAAGACGCGTACTGGCGAGCATTTGTAAACATTTGACAGCCATTTATTACAATTACGATTGTATAACCGTAAACATAAATTCAGTTGCTAATTGCGTGAATTAAAATACATCACGTTTTAAGGTGCCAATTAACTATAGGAATTGTTAAAATTTCACGGCTTTTCAAGCTGCTCGGACATTCTGCAATTTGTGAGAGTCAACACACACTCATGGCTGCAGTCTTGAAAGGTTTAAACATGATCGAACTTGTTTTAAAAGACCTGGTAAAACTTGACAATTTCATAAATGTGTATCTTTTTTTGCCAACCTGAGAGTCTTCAGAACATATTGATAATTCATCATGTGCAAAGTAATGTATTAATAGCGTTACGGTACAGAAATTTGCAATTAAATTAATTTTTACATATTTACTTAGCACTTTCATCTATTACATCAGATAACGGATGCAATGGAAATAGCAAGAAATGATAAGGGCTGTGCTATATCCAATTGCAAATTTCTTCAGCACCATGTCTTCTTCCACGGTGCTCATAAGGTATTGACATAGTCAGCTTTCGAATGACTAAAACCAAATCACCTTGCATACATCACTTCCGCAGATAGCCATAATTTGTTTCCTTTTCGCTTTCAGCCATCTTGTAGTTGCGTGACGCACTTGTAAATACTCGCATTTCATTAGCCAAAGCCATCAAATCATTGTCAAATATTTGACTATTTGCTTTCAACACTTGGGGATTTGGGAAGAAAACTTGAAGCTGTGGTAATTCTTGGAAAGTATGAAAAGCATTGCATTTGACACAAATTTGATTTCTACAAGGGGCTTTAGTCCATCTTCGGATCAAAACCTCTACAGATGGTGGCGGATTTCAGAGGAAGACCGAAATCACATGATTTCAGTAAGGTGCTGGTGCTCTCTACAGAGTCTCTCAAGCAGACTACAAGTGTGGTTAACAAAAGGCCACTGCCACAATGATGTTAAAATTTGGGATTTTTAGTGAAAGTAGATCAAAAGTAAAAGTACCCGTGTCTTGTCTTTCTCTTCCATAGGCCCAAGTTTGAATGGAAAAGTTATTCACTAGTTAGAATGATACATTGATATTATCTAATTCCTTGTATATAACACTATTCAAGTTTAAAAATTGTTAAACGAGAGAACTTACAAATTTGTGCAGTTTTTACCTCTTCAGTTTTTACTTTCTGTAATTAGTACATAGTACATAAATAGAAAAGGTATTGAGTCCACCCAAAAATTCAATACCGAGATTTCACTAGAATTACACGTTTTAGGATCCTCCTGAATAAAAAAGGCATGATTATAAAAGGTCCATGTGTTTTGTGTTTGTGTATGTGTGTCCATGAGACTGTAAGCACATAATTCAAAAACGAAAAGTCGATAAAACACAAACTTCATATTTAAGCTCAGCATCTTCCGAGGATACAACATGAAGATTTTCAAGAAAATCCCCCACCCCAGAATACCCTTTACAAGATGAAAATTTCGAAGATGTTTTCTCAAAACTGGCTCTATTTTTATTAAAATTTCGCATAGATATTAAAGATATTTGCACGAAAATAAATGTTTAGTTTGCATTTTCTGGTAACATTCTTTAAAAACCTCTTCATTCATGATGACTTTTGAGTTACTGGTAAATCGTAAGAAACATACAAAAACGTACCACACAAAAAATATAGATGTTTTAAAACGCACAATTTACGTCGTATACAATTTTTGTGAATTTAATCATTCCCGAGAAATTCCTTGTTATTAGTTTCACTTTTAAAATACGTAAATTTTTCTCATAAGAGAATTCCCGAAATCCTGGTTATGCAAGAAGCACAATTTCAATCACATAGTGACCAGGTTTTAAAAGATTTGTCTATCGCTTTAGCCTAATGCATTCCCTTATTTCCGTTCTACTTAGAACGAACTAAGTAAATAGAACATCATGTTTTAATAAGAATAATTTGTTACAAAGTCGAAGATAAAGTCATGCGAATATAACACGTCAGATGTCTTTTCCTGAAGGTACCCAACAGTGGGGGGGGGGACCTAATTGCGGCCGATTTTGTCTTCGCCACATGAAATCTTGGTTGTAGCTTATGTTTAGTGTGTTGTTGCGAGCAGACACTTGTTTCCTTGGTGTCTGGCATAGTGCCACTGCACTACCAACCATAGTAGGAATAGTGCCATCTGTAGTCATATAGCAAAGTGCAGCTTGACTTCTAAGGTCTTATCTCCTTACACCATTCTTACCACTTAGTTCCGTGACAGACAGATGGTGTTAGCGGTGCCGTCCAATCGGCTTGCACTATCTAAGGATAGATCGCAGCGCAATCGCAATTACCATCCATTTTCAGTTTTGCTACTGTTTTAGACTGAAGGTAGAACTTTGGGTCGTGGAATTAAATATTCAATCCGGTATTAAGCTTTGCAACTGAAGGAAAACACGAAATAACCTCAGACACATTGGGCGGCCTACGGGATTTAAACCCAGGACCTCCAGAATGCGGGCCTGAGCCATCCCGCTCTAAATAAGTCTTCCTACCTACCCAATCACTTACCAATCTATCTATTGCCCTTTATCTGGTTGCAACAAAAAGTGTGGCTGCCTATAGATGTAGTAACATCCTTTGACACGGTAAATGATAACAATGCTACAGTGGATTTAATGAATGACATTAGTGAAGTGTGATGGTAGCGTGTTTGCCTCACATTCAATAGGTCGCGAGTTCGAATCTCGCTTTGGGTGAGTGACCCGGATAAGTTTTTTCTTTCGGGATTTTCCCTCATCCTCAGAAGACGAATATCCAGCAACTTTGAGCTCCATGGACCCCGAGATCATTTGAGCATCATTTCACCGATTTCATTCATCATCCGATATCATCAACCAGGTTAAAGGACGTTAAGCTACAAAAGAAAAAAAGGAGCATCAGAGTTTCAACAATTCATCAGTGTAATGTATGGAAAATGTAAGACATGTTTTTCAGGTTATAAATAATAATGCTTTGGGTAGCAACATTAAAAGCAAACAAACAAACGCACGGAAAGAAACAAATGAACAAAGAGCTAAGAAAGTCAAACATTCGAAAGCATCATTACACCAGGTAAACAGAGACACAAATAAACCTTCTACTTCTGATTCAGCTACTCTTACAATTCCAACTCACATTAGGTTTCAAGCCCAAGAAAATAAACACAAAATGGATCATTGCAATGATACCACGGAGGAGCAGACTCCCCCAATTTACCACCCTAATATTGTCAGTAAAACACACCTCAACCTTGATATTCAAATAAAAAAGTGTACACTTCAACTCCTGACATCAAAGAACCTACTGCATATCTCGATTCCATCAATCAGGAGCGTTATACTTACAGAAATCCGGCTCACAGAAACTTCTGTTATAAAAAATGTTCCTTGCTCTATTTCTGATGATGAAATTAACTCGTGAATTTCAGGAAATGAACTATCCAGCTCTCAAAGTAGCACGCGCTCTAGGAAGGAACAAACAACCAATGCCGCTTTGTGCAGCAGACTTGGACTGCAACGATTAGGGTAAATCCCTCCTAAATTTAACCCGTTTACTCTACTGTGTAACATGTTGGATTGAGTCATGAATTATTTCAATAAAACCAAATGTAAATAAAGAATACTAATGCCATTGTGTTCAATATTTTTAACTTGAACCCTGAACAATTAATCACAATCCTAATCAGATAATGTGTGAAAACAAAAACGTATGGTTACGTAAGTTGAAGTTTCAGATCGATCGATATTCTTCACTCACATCACCCACTTATAGTTCGGCAGGGTATTGGGAAGAGAAGGGTCAACGGTGTGATCTCTTACCGAAAGTCTAAAATAGGGAATAACAGTCATCCTAAAAGCATCGTGAAATTTTTCTCATGCATATAACTTTAGAAAACAGAAAAAATGCATATATTGAAACATCACATCGTTCTCAAACGCTGGTACAAATATGTTCAGTTATTAACCCCCTCCCCACTGTTTCATTTCTCCATCAGAGTATAAGCATTCTTCCTCAAACGTCTCACTTCATCTGACGGAGAGGAAAAATTAGTTTAACAATTGAACTACTATTAACAATAAATAGAGAACAATTTCTTTATGTAAATTATCTTTTAAAATGCAGACTTTAAACCTAATAGAATACCACTTTTTTAAATAAAACATTAGTATACTTACTTTAAGTGCATATGATCTTAGCTATGTACTACACTAATTTTAATAAACAGGTCTCAAAGATAATTAAAGCCCGCCTGGGTAGTGTGGTGGTGGTAGCCTCACATTCAACAGGTCGGGAGTTCAAATCTCGCTTAGGGTGAGTTACCCAAATCATTTTTTTTTCTCAGGATTTCCCCTTATCCTGATAAGACGAATGTCGAGTAAATTTAAACTCCATTGACCCTGAGATCATTTGAGCATAATTTCACCAATTTCATTCATCATCCGACATAACTAATCAGGCTACAGGACGTTAAGCAGGAAAAGAAAGAAAAATAATTGTATCTGACTTTCCTAATTTCCTAAAATGATCAAGAAATATTAAATCACTGAAATAGTGATAAATCTCGAGTGCTTGCTCAAAAATGTGTGAAAATTATTGCAGGTTGGTAGCGATACCGAGAAGGTCTAACAACTACGCCGTGTTAATGTGTGACAGGCAAGCGTTGATTAAAGGTTCTCGCTCAGACGCCGGCTTTGTGCAGGATTCTTGCTAATCAAAAAAGCTCTCGCAATGAACAAGCAGGTTGTTATAGTATACAATTAAGAAAAACCGAAACATGCTGTTACTTAGAAAGGTATTATATCACTGATTTAATAAGCCCTATTTCCAGGAAAGTCAACACCTTCTTTTACACCACTGGACATGAATGAATTGCTACGTGGCCACACAGTGACTGTCTCCAGTAGAAGGGCGTGGCGTTTCAGTGAGCGGCACAATTTTAAATTGTACCTGAAGACATTGCCGCTAGATGGTAGGAGTACTGTAGCAACAGTAAATAGACACGTATTACATTAATTAGGAGTGAACGTTGCTACCATACCTCACATCTCCCACCACAAATGGCGATAAAACATTATTAATCGGCTGGTATTCGCACCAGAAATATGGGATTTATGAAATGAAATTACAAACACTATTCAATAATTGCAACTGTGTGATTATTCTATAACTTTAGTTTTCAGTCACTCTTAATGAAGTGTTCTCCTTCAAGCACCTGTGTTCTTAACCTATATCCAGAGGTCTATGCTGCAATCAAACTCTGGGTTACATCTTTTTCTTTTCACTTGACAAAATATGTCAGCAGTTTTGTTCATGGTTTGATGAAAGCTATCCTTAACAATGTACACAATTTCGATGAGATTTAATTCATATAGCTAATGATAATATTAACAATAAAAGAATAGGGCGAAAATAAATATAAGAATTGCAATTACTCACTACCTTTAAATAAAAAAAAAAAGGACAATTAAAATAATCACCTCCATCTTTTATTGAAATGGACATCTTCTGATTTTGTGTTCATTAGGCAGTAATAAAAATCACTACGTTTCGGTTTGCTTTGAATGTCCGTGAGACTCATCGCCTGCGATTCGCATGGCAAGAGAGAAGACCTGACAGATTTGTTTTAGTGACTTTCCCCTTCTCGTCTCGTATATATCCATTATCCCTGTACCAGGTCGGTCAGTGAGGTTAAGCCGCCTAAGACCGGCTAAAATACATTGTGAATAGTCGAATTTTAACCCAAGGAGTTCATTTTATCGTAACCATAGGCTAGAATACCAAAAGTCAACAAATTAGAATGATTTATAAATTTAATAGAATAGGGGAGTCCGACTGAAAAAGTCAATGCCATACTGGGATTTGAATCATGGATCTCCCGGTCTCTAAGCAATTGCTCTACCACTGATCTACCATGGCAAAATGCCGACACATAATTAAATTTAATGAGTTGAAATCCCGGCTATGGCATTGAACTAATTAGTATGACTCTACCTATCCAACTCCTGTCCTACATACGGCTTGTGTGGAAAAACAAATTAATTCATATTAATAGAAGTTCTTTCTTTATAAATTTACCAGGCTTCACAGCTAGCCCAAGAATACGCTGATACTGCAAATGCGAAAGAGGTGATGATGTAGGTCTCTCTCCCGCTTGACGATCGCCAACTTATCCTCGTATTTCAACTGTGAGAATAATTTGTTCACTAATTGTTCGTCCATTTCAAGAATTAGCACTAGCAACCGTCCTGGTACACTGTCCGTTATGAACTGAATAATACTAATATATATTAGCACTAATGCTCATAACTATTAAGGAGCGTAACAAAAATTAATCACACAATAATTGCAACTAAAACACAACACGCTCTTTCATGCCTGTAAGTGCTATGCAGAATTCCAAACAACGAAACATGTCGGTCGTGTCCGTACATTATTCGGGGACGTTTGTGTGTGGTATGGCGATGTCCTTTTCCGAAGCCTTCGCTTGCTGATTCCCGGGTTCCTCCTCCCGAACCCCTCTTTGACCGTATATAAGTGTGGGGCTGCAGCTTTAAGCATCATCTTGCTTAGAGGTAAAGAGAACGAAACATATTCCACCCGCAATTTTTCACCAGAGAAACTGGCTGGTATTGCAATTATTATTAGCATTACTTATTCATTCTTCTTTACTTTAACATGGGCTTTGGTAATAGTTTGATAGCCCACAATATACGTCAGTGCTTCCTGCACTTGTGTTTGACAAGCCAAGGGACTAAGGATCATGGCAACTCTTACGGCGTTGAGGGTTTCCTGAGTACGCACTGATCTATGCTTACCTACACTCTAACGCAGGACCATCTGCTTCAACATTATGAACACGCATTTTTTTTCTACTATGCATAATAAGTAAGGGAAGTATTGTATTCTATCTAAAAATTCGATACCTAGATTTCACCGAAAATATGTTTTGAGGTACTAAAGTCCAAATAAAGTATTTTTAGAAAAAGACCCACATACGCGCGCGTGTGTGCCCCTCTCCCTCCCTACCAGATCTCCTCCACAAGCATCCCTAATATTTATTTTGGACCAAGGGGAAATCAAAAGAAATGTATTTATTTAGTGAAAAGATATAAATGTAGAAATTTTGAGTCGATGATTTTGATTCTTTCTGTACCTCCTAAGGACTTAGAAAGGAAAAATATGTCACATTCACATTACCTCTGCCCATTCTACAATATGTTATTCTTCAAATCCTATTCTTCCATCTACTTCACATTCATCGAGATAAACATTTATATTTTATATTAAGTACATGTTTCCTTGTAGATACAATGTCAATAGGAAAATACACTAGGCTTGAGCAATACCAATTCCCTTTACAGCTGCTCACCATGTAACGGTATTGAAATTTTCTTTACTTAATGGGGAAAAATAAAAAGGAATAACTACTTCCCATTCGAGAAAAATATAAGCACTGAAAAAATGACTCCAATATCTCGCAAATAGTTAACTCCAAAATAAAAAAAAAAATTGAAATGAACAGTTTATATCAATTAGGTTTATATTTGTTATATCTTACTGTTTATCAATTATGCAAATAGGCAATTATAAATTCAGAATGAAGAAATACTTCCATAGAACAAAATTAGATTTACACTTCCATGAACGCTGAAAATTTTAACCCTGTGATATTTTAGTAAATATCAAATAAAACTTTTCGAAACATTTTCCATGTAAAGGGCAGTTTGGGTGCGAACTTCACTTGAAACTCTTTATGACACATACTTGGAAGATGCTAAACTTAATATCAAGTTAGGTGTTAGACAGATATTTTTAATGCTGTTCACACATGCACGCACATACACACACGCGCGCGCGCGAGCGTGCGCACCGAGTTTTCCTAAAAATCATTTCTACTTTCTCTAGCACGTATGGAAATATACATGGTAGTTAGAGAAGGTACTGACTGTATTGCAACAAAAATTTAATACCAAAATTTCACATGTTTTAAGGACACCTATCACACAAAAATTGCACATCTCGTTTAAACACACCTTTATATCACATACATCTTTTTTTAATGTTAGAGATATTCCCCTCTGTTGGTTTCAATTTTAAAATACTAATATTTTTCTCAAACGGAAAGGTCTCATCCGTTTATAACTGGCCATGGAAAGAGAATCTAATTTTAATGACATAACGATAGCTTTTAAAAGATTTGACTACCACCATAGCCTAGTATACTCCCTTATTCCCTTTTTACTTATAAGGAAGTATGTAATAAGAAAATTCGGTAATGTTATCTTGATTTGTATAATGAAGATAAAAGAAAATCGTTTGTCAAAATGATGTGCTTGCAGAGCAGATAAAGTCATTTCAATCAAAAACATCAGATTTATCATTTATCATTACCTAAAACTTGTATTTTCAAGGAAATCGGTATCGATTTTTTGGGCCGATACAATTCCTGCTCTACCTGCAATGTATGTGGCAGAGAAAGTGGATAACCTCAATTAAAATAATGCAAACTATCCAGCTTTTTAAGAGAAGTTTCAATTTAAGAGGAATTAACAAGTTGCCGTTGTGAAATTCAATAGCGTTACAGGATCTTTCCTCCTCACGGACTTTGCCGCCAACTATCCGAGTTTTTACCTGTCAGGAGCAGGCAAACTCTCGGGGTGGGTATGGAACCCCTGTCAGCCTTCAACTGACGAGCAGAAAGGGAGGCAATAAATACGTTAGAACCTGAGACCTTCTCTTGTTGAGAAGAATGAACGTGCATTTTGCATGATAAGTGGATTACGCCAAATGAGGTTTCTCCTGAAGATGACGTCACTACTCTTCCAGACAATGAATAGCTTAGGATATTAAATATAATTTATTGTGCTGCGTTCCTAAATAGTTCGTTGCCTTTGTTTTGCAGTACCGAGATTTCGCTCTCTGCATGGAGATGAACAGATGTGATATTTGCACAAAAAATACAAGACAAGCCCTCCAGTTTAAATCCCAGTAATATTCTGCAGATTTAATTACATTTATACAAAACGAAGTTGTAATTTGAAGTGGAAAGAGCTCTAGATAATGATTTTCTCTATCTGTTCTGCAAATAAACTATTCTAACAAAAGATTCTTTCTTCTAAGCAGACGCAAAATGAGGAAATACACATGGCTCAAGTGATAGTCAAATGTTTTCGCTATGTGAACAATTGATAGTTCAGTTATCTTTGCATGGTCAGGAGTAAAACAAATGAGAGATGAAACGAAACACTACTTTCTATCAGAGAAAAGTCTAAAACGTTTAAAATTGAAACCAATAAGAGAAAATATCACTGAAATGGTTAGTTCTACAAGAAACTGTATGACAAAAATTGCGATTTTAAAGAGATCTAAATTTTTTGTGTAGAAAGTCTTTGTCTATCTCTTACGCTTTACCACACAGAAGTCATCCACAAAGAACAGGTTTTCAGAGGCATTCCCAGAAAATTCAAGATTTACATATCCTTGTCTTAAACATTGGTATTTTAATCAAGATCGTTAGAGCCATGTTTCGAAAAATCGAAAATTTCGAAAAATGTTCTATGTAAAGGGTAGTTTGGGAAACAGATTTTCCTGAAAATCTTCGTGGGGCATCCTTAAAAAATACCAAACTTAAATAGAACACGCAGATACACAAGAACCTTTTTCTAAAAGGCATTGTTTATATTCAAATCATGTATTTCCAGTAAAATCTCAGTAGCAATATTTTGGGAGGAATACAAAGATACTTTCAGTTCTTACTTTAAATAAAATAGAAAATAAAACGGCATATAAAGGTGCATTGATTTGTTTCGAGACTATTTTATAGCAAACACTTGCACTTCACATTTCTGCTACGTTTGCGTGCGAATTATTCGATAGCACAAGGTCTTGTTCTTAGAATAATTGCAGACTTTTGGCAACTATCTCATCATGAAGCGTAGTTTTCAACAACAGGAGCTCATAAATATGTATTGCAGGGGCGTACAGCCCTAGTCTTGCAAGCTAAATAAAGAACCGCAAGACACTTGTCTTTAAAGACCTGCCGACAGCTCAACATCCGATGTGAACCTATTCAGCATTATCTACAAACTATTCCTTTTCGAGTCGAACAAATAACAAATTTATTCATGAAGCCATTTTCATTTCAGAATCATACTTGAAAAATACTTCTCATCTTTGCAAATGGACATAATGGATAACCAAACACATCCAGGACTTTGTGCTGATAACTCATTTCTAATTTGAATTCTAGAAATATCGGTTTCCTGAAATTCACTGCCTTGGAAGTCATTAAAAGAAATATCTAACATTCAGCTATTACATAAGTACTACTTATTAATCTGCAAGATCTCTACTACAAATCGTAAATTTTACCTAATATTGAGAAATTGGTAAATGAAAACAAAATATAAGTCACCTTAAAGTATAAGTTTTGAGAATTCCTACCATCTTACTAAATAGTGTAAGAAGGAGAATGCGTTTCCTTTTATAACAATTTATAAAAAAAAATTGTGTTCAATTACATGAACACAATTTCTCTACCTATTCTGTAACAAGCTATTCTTACGAAAGCTTAGTCTTCTATCTACTTTGTAAAATTGAAACCGAGTTTGATTTATGGACGCTCTCTAACTGCTGCAATTCTCAGAGTCCTATTCTATATTGAGGGTGAAACACCGCTTAATTTTGCTCTGAGGCTCTTTATCAGGCTTGAAGTCTTTTATATGCCGTAAATCTGTTACACGGGACCAACGGCTTTACTTCCTTTCCGAAGGAAGCTACGCTAAGAATTTTTACGCTGTTCGCCGGTTAGAACCCGTGATGTTGGGAACCAGTAACTAACATGTAACTCCTAGACCGCGGAGGACAACTATCTAAATAAAAATTAGCAGAAACTGCCTTATTTCTTAGTTCTCTATAAGTGGAAGGGAAATACACTAGGCAAAAGCGATAGTGAAATGCTTTAAGAAGCCGGTCCTTTGTAATTACATTGAAATCCAATTCTCTTTGCTCTTTTCTTTCTCTAAGGATTAAAGCAAAGAAACAAACAAAAAAGAATGAAGACTTCCCGTTTGAGAAAGGTTAAAAGCATTGGCAAATTTATACCAATAACCAGGAATTTGTTATAAAAAAGAGAAAGAGAGTATTATATAAATCGTGTGATTTAATGATATCTATATTTTTTCGGTAGTAATATTTTGTCTATCTCTTCACCAGTTACAAATGAAATTCAGAATGTACAGGCCTCAGAGGCTAAAATATAAAGTATACTTATTTTTTTATAAAAATATACTTATTATAGGGTATTTTAATATAAATCGTTAACGTCATTTTTTAGAAAATCATACATATATAAAGGTAAACATTTTTCTAAAAATATTTTTATTCAGAGGTCCTTGAAATATTCATGTCCGGTGAAACCTAGGTATCGACTTTTTGGGTGGCATGCAATATCTTTTCTACTTGCTATGTATGTAGTAAACATTTAAATTATATTACATTCTTTTCACATACAGCACTGAGTATTACCTAATAATGACTGAACTGTTTTTAAAACATGTTTTATATATTGGTCCAAAGCCACTTAGCTCAATACTCCACTTTTACTTGTACATAGGCATGGCACCTCGTTACCGTCGAAACCGCGTTGCTCGGCAATATCCAAATATGTCTAATACTTTGAGATGAACCTTCGAAACTTTTAAATAGTTCAAGTTCTATGTTATTGAAAGTTGTTACGTTTAACTTTGTGAAATTTAAGAAATCGAGAGTTCACGTTATTGACTTGCACGTGCCCCCAAAGAACTGCCGAACTATAGTTAATGCAGAACCCGACTGCATCTACTGTGGATGAATCAATCCAGCATTCCATAGACCCTTGTGATCTAGCTGAGGCATGACTAAATCATGTTTCTGTAACAACCTGGCTTGGTGAGTCACTCATTTAAAAGCGATTTACTTACTCTAGCGAGAAACAAATCAGAACTTAAGCCATGGGATAATATTGTGCATGGGTATATAATATGTTCTAGTCTTGGCAATAGGGGATAGATAACCTGTGTTATTGTTAAGGGAGGGGATAATTGGATAATACCAAATAGAAACAATTTCGGAGTGGACATATAATAGAAACTTATACACACAGAAGACTACTAACAAGAACACAATACAGCGAACAAGTTATCTTCATAACCGTTATTTTCTGTACTTAGTATATAGTATATATAGTACACAAACCCCTCCGTGGTATAATGGTTACCATGCTAACCTCATATTACAAGATTGCGGGTTCAAACCCGGCGGAGGACGATGAATTATTTCGGGCGTAAAAATCCTTAGCATGGCTTCCTTCGGAAGGAAGTATAGCCGCTGGTCCCGTGTCGTAGATTTACGGCACTTAAAAGAATCTCAAACCTGATAGAGCTGTCTTTCAAGCCCAATTTAGAATGGGACGCTGAGAACGACAGTAGTTAAAGATCGTCCATAAATAACATGCCATTTTCAGTTTAGAGAAGGTATTTCATTCAATCCAAAAATGCGATGCCGGGATTTAACTGCAACTATAGGTTTTAGGGCTCCTGTATAAAAACGTGTTTAGAAAAAATCCGTGTTTGTGTGTGCAAGTGTCTGTGAACTTCGATAAATCAAAAACGAAAAGACCATTAAATACCGAACTTTAATATAAAGTTCAGCATTTTCAAAGGATGCAACACGAAGATTTTTAGAACAATCCCCCCCATCCCCAATTGCCCTAAATAGGAGAAAATTTTCGAATATCAATATTTGTTAAACATGGCGCTAACGATCTTGATTAAAATACCATATATTAAAGATACTTATATGACAAATAAAATGTACCTATATCTTGAATTATCTAGGATAAGCCTCTGAAGAACTCTTCATTCTGTTGAGTTTGTATACCTCGTAAACGGTAAGGTATGGACAAAAACTTACTGCGTTAAAATATTTTGAGTTACTTGTCTCCGAAGTGTTCCTTATTTTTGGTTTCAATTTTAAACTACTTAAACCTTTCTCAAGCGGGACGTCAACTTTCGTTTCAGCTCTTTTGTTTTATTCTCGGGAATGCAAAAGAGAACCGAATTTCAATTGTTTCACATAGCGAAAGGTTTTAGAAGATTTGACTATTGTTTTAATCTAGGTTACTCCCATTTTTCCCTTCTATTTATAAGGAAGCAAGTAATAAGACAATTTTGGATGTTTATCTCAATTAGAATGAGATAGATAAAATAATACTTTTTAAGACTATTTTGTTTGCAGAAGGTAGAGAAAGCATATGAATGGATCGCATCAGAATTTTTATAAAGCTAGTATCGAGTATCCGTGCTCAAATATCACTGTCGATTGCAACAGTATATTAACACGTTTTGTATTTCATTATTTTAATTATTAATTTGCACAGGTATAGTATAGGAAAGATATTCGCTTCAGTAGCCAAGATTTGGCAGATCGCAGAACAAAACACGAGGGTAAGAATGTGTTATTGTATATGCCTAGGTTACTTCTTTTGTCAATCCAGAAATACAAATGCTTTTGTAAGAGCAAGGTTTTGGTGCATTAAAGGTCTAAGTAACGGAGTTTCACAGAGACAGGTTCTCCCATAAAAGTTCGTAGCTCTGGACTTTTCCATTATTAAGAGCGGTCACGAGAGTAATATGCAATGAACTTCCAAAACTAACCACGCTATAACTATATTTACACGCTACTTAGTAACCAATCAGAAATGAACCCTAAGCTTGGATATTTTGGGTATAAAAGCAGTGTGCACACAAGAAAAGGGGCTGAATGTAAATTCTGTTGTGTAGTTTGGGTTCTTGATTATGTGACATCCTTACGCGAAACAGTGCAGTTACAGCATTAGTTGATACGTCAGTTTTATATCGCCTAATAGTGAAGTAAGCGATAACTATTGACGACCGTAGAAATGAGAAACTTTGTAGGTAGAAGAAATAGTGCTAGTTATAAGAATGTAATCTACAAGAACTATGACGGGAGTCGCTTGACGGATTAGTGCCTTAATAATAAGTATGAAAAAACAGTATCAATTCTGAGCAATCTATATGTTTGTGAGTCTATCCATTGTGAGACATACCCAGGCCATTCTTCCTCCCACTAGTGAGAGTCAAATTTGTGGGTTCTACATTGATGAGCATAGCCGGCGCATCATCGAGCATCCAAGAGGTATGTGCACGCTTACTTATTATTTTCTCTGAGGACTCTTAAGTGAAGTACTTATGTTTGCGAGTCTATCCAGTGTGACATACTCAGGTCATTCTTCCTCCCTCAGAGAGTCAAATTTGTGTGTTCTACATTGATGAGCATATCCGGCGCATCATAGAACATCCAAGAGGTATGTACGCGCTAATTATTTTCTCTACACGTACTATGTGCATAGTGTATAGAGAAGGTATTCCACTCCACCCAAAAATTCGATACCGAGATTTCACCAGAAATACATGTTTTAGGGTCCACTGTATCAAAAAGTATTTCCAGCAAAACGTCCGCGTGTGTATATGCCCGTGTGTCCGTGAACACGATAACTCAAAAACGAAAAGTCGGTAAAATACCAAACTTTGTATTTAAGTTTAGTATCTTCCAGGGATGCAACCGAAGATTTTGAGAAAAATCCCTCCACCCCCAATTTACGAAAATTTTGATTTTCTCAAAAAGTGGCTCTAACAATTTTGATTAAAATATCGTACATTAAAGATATTCATCTGACAAATAAAATGTAGATCTTGAATTTTCTGGGAATAGCTTCTGCAGACTACTTTATTCTGGATGAATTTTACACAATTTTACATAACTACTAAACAGTAAGAGATGGACAAAAACCTACCACACAAAAAATGTAGAGCATGTTAAAGCACACAATTTATGTTATATGCGTTTTTTTCGTGGAGTTGATTGTTTTTTTTTTTTTTTTTTTTTTAGATATTCCTTGTTATTGGTTTCAGCTTTGAAAAACTTATACTTTTCTCATACATGAATTTGTCTACTCCTATCCATACAAACAAAGGAACTTCAGTCACATAGCAACCAGTTTTTGACTATCACTTTAACTTATGCTACTCCCTTATTTCGCTTCTACTTACTTTTACTTACGCAAGTAATAAGACTATTTCTGCTAATTTTTTGTCGATTAGCATGGAATAAATACAAGCATAAGTTTTTTAACAATAATTTGTCCAGAGATGTAGAGAAAGTCATGTGAGTGGAACACATCAGATTTTTTAAAAGTATTTCATGGCACTAATTCAGACCGACCCCAAAGTAGAGGAAAGAGCTGCGACACGATATAAAATGTCGAGAAATGATAGTATTGTCAAATCCATACTTGTACGATATTGTAGTTGAGATCCCTTCACACAGCTTCCATCCACTTTCTTGGTCCAAGTTTAAAATAGGCTGGCCACATCTGCTGTATTGTCTTACAGGAACCCAGAATTATTATACAAAATATCAATTGCTGAAGAAAAGTTTAAGATATGTTTAATATCTTCTTAGTTAATCCAAACTATTCTCAATGAAAAAAGCAATGAAGATTTTATTTCATTTTTCAAGGTTTAAAACTCAGCAACTTTGAAATCCTTGTTTAATTCCTGCCAATTCAGATCATTTTACATTTGTAATTCTCACTTATTCCAGAGAGATGGAGAGGAAAAAAGGCACTCTTTTTTCGTGGTTTAGTGCAACTGCATTTAAAGCGTTAGGAGTATTAGAATCCTAGTAAACCAAAACTTTCCCAGAGGCGACTTACAAAAACACTGCTGAAATGCAAATTTCCGCACACAAATAAACGTAAAAAGTGTGATGAAAAGGGGAGATAGAATTTTAAGTGGTACATAAACATCTCTCGATTATCTCTAAATACCCGCGGCAAAATTATAGCAAAACTTGGCGTCCTCCAAGCAGCATAAACAACCCTGAATAAGCGAGCAGTTAAATTTAATGTGTCAGGGCCTCAACCATATCTCTACTTGCCACCAAGAGACAACTTATTTTCGAACATACTTAAGTTCACAAAGCTTAAAGAGTCAATGATTCTTGCGCGAAATTATTTCTGCTCTACATATTTCTCCCTCGAAAATGATCTTATTACGAAGGCTCTATTTTGATCTATGAAGTGAGAAAAAGTGTGCAGAAAACATATGTGTTACATCCATAAGGCACTCTACCCATTCTTTCAGAAACTATTCTTACAAAAAGGCTTATTCCCCATTTTTCTTCTTCTTAATCCAAACACCTGGAAAAAAGTTTCATTACATATTTTGGATACAGGAGGTTGACGCTATAGTCAACATTTTCCTATCTCTACTACGTATAGTAGGGAAGGTTGTATGGTATCGGACACCTAAGGAATTAATGGCGCAAGCGTTTAACCTTTTGGTATAATCAAATAAATCGGTTATATTCCAATTCTTTATTGTTATGTTAATAAACGTAAATATGTTATTAAACATATAAGCAACAAACACTGGGTTATTTTAAGCATTTAACATAGTACAAAATTGTATTAAACATGGTGACTGTCGTCCTATATCGGACACTTCACTTTTTCTTGTAGTGTGTTAATTATTCTTACATCCATCACATTGATAGGATAAGGCATTCCCCTCAAGACTGGTGCAATTCACATGCGCCCACCCTTTGCAAACACTGCACTGAATCCAGTCTTCTACAAAAGCCTCTCCACAGATGATGCACACTGTTGTTTCATCGTTAGTATCAAAATTTAGAGAAATCTTGGCTCTCTTGGAACCTTTCTTCTTTGCTGAGCATTCCCAATTGTCTTATTTTGCTCGAGTTGGTTCTTATATGGACTTAAAATCAGAATTTCACTTTTTCCCCACGCCGCTTCCAAATGTTCACGGTCTGGCCATTGGTTCACATCTTAGTTTTTGCAGTAGACCTAACGTTGAAGGTAATGGTTCAGTAGATGGATTCCTTCTTGGAGATGTTTCTGATCTTGATGACCTAGGCCCATGATGTGGAGAAGAAAGTGCAGAACTTCTGGGGTCTGAGTCGGTAGAACTATTCTCAGGAGAAGTGGGTGGAACGGCATTCTCTCATATGTGAAAATCCAGTTCACTGAATTTGTTTGGATTTAGTGAATAAATCCCTGTGCAAGAAAATCGTGATTGAGCCAGTTCCATTCTGCATAACTTACTAAATGCTGAAGCTACTAGTCCTGCGATGTCTGTCACTGATATTTTCAGGTTCGTGTATTTTCTCATCCACAAGGAGCACGCTTCGTTAAAAGCACTCTTGAAAGGCTTCATTACTACCTATTGAGAGGTTGGAGTTTGCGGTGATATACTGAACATGTGGATGTTACGATGACGAGCAAACCGTATTGCATCTAAATCCTTATAGCTGGAATGTCCATAAATAATTAGCAAAGCAGGATTTTGTTCAGTAGGGTTTACTCTTCCACTCCATACTTCGTTGATGGCTTTCTTCATATTCTCACCTGACCACAATCCCCGCTTTTTAATTACTTTCTGCCTGAAAAAAAAAAACAAGCGTCAACAGAGCCGAGAAAAAAGTGTGAGTCCTCTATCACCCCCTACTTATTGTGTGATGTCGCCCGAAAACATCTTATCCGATATCACCCGCCAAACGGATCGAAAACAAACATCCCGCCAAATCTAACACTACAATAGGAAGAGTGAATTACATCGTTAAATTAAACACTGGTTTTCGGCAAACAAATAGATATGCCATACATTATAATTATACTTACCTTACATTCACAGTGAAGCGATGAAGTTAACTTGACAACTTGAGCGCGAAAACTACAAAACGTTCGACAGTAACTACTCTCTTGAGATCGACTCTCACACAATGACTGCCGCGCAAGTCTTACCTATCAAGCTAACAACAGTACTCCGTAAACAGCTTGTCTTGTGAGAATAGCCTAAACTTTGTAATGTCCGATATCGGCCACTGTCCGGTACGTAAGACTTTCCCCTAAATAGGGGAAAGTTTAGTCTTCTCAAAATTCGATACCAACATTCCACCAGAAAAAAAAAAAAAAAAAAAATATATATATATATATATATATATATATATATATATATATATATTGATGTTTGGAAGAATATTTAGAACAAATTCGATTAGTTTCTGTGCAAGTATGTATGCGTGTATTTGTGCGCGGGCATCTATGTTTCTGAACAGCGTAACTAAAAAAATCTGATATATTCCATTCACATAACTTTCTCTATCTTTTTTTTTTCAAAATATTTACATAATGCTAATCAAGATAAGTGTTACCAAAATAGTTCTTATTGCTTGGTTCCTTACAAGTAGTAGGAGAATAAAATTTTATACTATCTTTTAAAAGACGTCGCTATGCAACTGCCATTGAAATCCGACTCTCTTTCCTTAGCCGGGAAACAAAAGAGATGAAATAGATGCAGGCTTCCCATTTGAGAAAAGTTTAAGTATTTTAAAATTGAAATCTATAACAGGGAATATCTCTGAAATCTCTGGGAAAAAAAAAAAAAAAAAAAAAAAAAAAAAAAAAGAATATATCGTGTGTGTTTAATTAGATATACAGTTTCTGTGAATACATTTTTGTCTATCTCTTACAATTTAATAAATATTTAAAAGTGATTCACAATGAAGAGCACTTCAGGGCCCATTCAAGAAATTCAGAATATACATTTATTGGTCGTAAAAACATCTTTAATATGCGGCATTTTAATGAAAATCGTTAGCCATGTTTTAGAAAATCAAACATTTTGCAAACTTTCCATGTAATGGGGAGTTTGGAGGGGGGGTTCTGAAAATATTCGTGCTGCATCCTTCTAAGATGCTTAACTAAATAGGTACCAAGTTTAGTATTTACTTGTGTTTTCGTAGTTAAATTATGCTGTCCACAGACACATATATAAACTGAGATTTTTCTGAAAAGTCCCTATTTTTTGGATTCATGCTACTCAAAACATGCATTTCCGGTGAAACCTCGATAAAGATTTTTGGGTGGAATACATTACCTTGTCCACTTAACCATGTTCACTGTACATACATGCTAGAGAAAATAAAAACATGGTTAAATACCAAAGTTAATAAACAATAAATTCATATTTAAAGGATGAGACACGAAGATTTTTAAGAGACCCCTTAGTCCTCTACCCTTTACATGCAACTTTTTTCAAACTTTTGAGTTTTTAAAAAATAATTTATAATGATTTTAAGTATAAGTCCTTAGTTGAAGATGTTTTCATGACAAATAACTTGAATTTTCTGGGATTAGCCTTTGAGCTCCGCTTTATTCTGAATGGCTTTCATGTAAGTGGTAGATGCTATAGCGGCTAAAGAAATAAATTCTTATTACTATGCGTGCCTGTTCTCTTATCTTCATTAGGTAGCTTTTATACAATTTCGAAGAAGAGCAAGGTGACTGCTTTGAAACATGAAGTACACTTATACACACATTGACATCTACTGACTTCAATACTAAGGTTTCATTCTGCCTGTAGATCCCAGAGTTCACATACATGCGCGTGCGCTGTATTTCGTTTGATAATTCAGTTAGTTCGCGGTAAGTTATATAACTTTTTATTCATAATGGCTGAGGGCTTCAAGGAAAGAAATTGTATTTGATTAACAACACTGCTGAAAGACAGACGGGCAAGCTCCATCTTCTTTGCCTGGCCTTCGGCTCGCCGTAAAAACAGCGCCAAAGAAAGAGTAGATAGCGCATAGCAGACACACGCGCGCGCCCGCGCGCACGCCACAAGCAGTAGATCTCGTTAAAGCACACAATTTGTCAAAATACTTTTTTTGTAGAGTTAAGTATTTCTGATATTCCTTTAAATTGTCCAATACGCATACTTTTCTCAAATGGGATGTCGTTATTCGTTTGTTTTCCCCACCCCCATTGCAAAGAGAACTGAATTTCACTTTGATCAAATAAGGACCTGCTCTTAAAAAGTTGACTGTTGCTTTAGTCTAATATATTGCCCTTGTACCTACTAGGAAATGTGTAATAAAAACCATTTCTGTTAATGTTTAGCTGAATTAGCATGAAACATAGAGCAGGAGAAGCTTTGTAAATAATAGTTTGTATCGGATCAGATTATTATATTGGGGTCGCTATATGTTGGATTTGAAATTCTACAGGACTTTCTGCACCACCTTGGAGAATTCATATCATGAGCAGCAGACTTCTAAAAAAAACTAAAAAAATAAATAAATTATAATAATGAAATAAAAAATAAAAATAAAAACTTACTGTACATTTTTCGTACAGTAATGATCCTCTGTTTTAGTATTACAAATCATAGGTTGTTTTATTGTTTACTACCGCTCCCCATATGATGTCTAAACCCATTTTTCTGGTGAGGCAGCCAACAAACATTGTACAGGTGGTGATGAAGATGAGGTGGAATGAGAGGACTTACATCTTTTAATGTGTACTTCGAACCATGTTGGACCTTGGGGATACTTCCTATGAGCTAGTTAGACATGACATGAATAATATTAACTTAATATCGGCACCCCAGAGGCGGGAATTGAACCACGAACTTTCTATACGCGAATCGTGAACGAAACCATGAGCCACCTTTGTTCCATCTTTGGAAGTCACTCTTACTAAACTTACTACCAAGTTGATACATATAAACTATTTCTTTGGATTATGTGGTTCACACACGCACACGCGCGCTCTTCTAAAATAGGGGGGAGGGACTGAAAAGAGTACCTACCAGCTAAATCTCCACATTGAATTAATTTTGGGATGGAATGCATTCGTACTTGTATCTTCCGTAGATTGCGCAGTCCAGTTGTCGAGGCACTCCACGTAACGAATTGCGACCTCTCGTCATACTATTTGGATTAGCTGCGCCACGTTTGTAAAGCGTGACGTGCGTGCGTGTCTGGTAGGCTCGTGGTGAGCCTGGGTGTTGTTGCTGTGTACCTACCCTGGTAAGGGTTTAACCACAGGAATGAGGTGATGGTTAAGGTTTTGTTTGAGGTTTCGAGTGTTGGTGTTAAGGAGGTAGCGCTGGTAGGCTCCTCGAGCGGTTGCCTTTTCAGGAGCAGCATCCTTTCCTCTGCTCCGCTGGTGTTTATTTATTTATTTAAATATGGTGGTGAATTTTGATAGACCTGTCCCTATGGGAGGGGGAGTGCTTTGTTCAGCTATTACGCTGTTGGCTGGTTTAAAGCCGTTGTTACCGGGGGTGCCCACAAGCCATGCTTTTTCGGCGTTCAGAGGGTAAGTACTCCCCCAGTGATCTGACAAGAGCGTTCTCATGTTCGCCCAATCTGGCGTAGAATTTTTGAGCCCGGCGCCTAATTACATCTTCCACATATGGGAGGGCCGAAGCTTCATGTAGTAGCCTCAAAGGGAAACGTCGACATACAGAATATATGGATCGGAGTCCTCTATTCTGCACCCGCTGTAACCAGAGAAGCCAGGAGTCTGCTGCCATACCCCACACTTCGCAGGCATAGAGCATCAGGGGAACTATAAGCGCCTTGAAAAGGCGTAACTTTAAGTGAACCGGCATCTGGGAGGCCAGCACAGGGTAAAGGGAGGCCAGGAGCCAGGAGCCAGGAGCAGGAACTAGTCGTCCGAGTGTACTCGGGCGGGGGCAAATCACCACGGTACCTATCCGCTTTTCTTGCGGATTTACCCGTGTGATATAAAAGATGTAGTCTTATGCAAGCGTTTTTGTCAATGTCAAAGTATTGGGCAGGGTGTTCCCTCTGTGCAGCCGGCGCGGGCTGGTTTACCTTTGTGAGTGGTCACCCACCCAGAGAGGGACCAGGCCCGATGCTGCTTACCTTGGCCAGCCGCTTGCGGGCTGTCAAGGAAAGCAGTGCCGGCTAGCGGGGAGACCTGAAGGGATATAGGTACGGGGTGGGGGAAGCCAATGTTGCAGATCTGGTCGGAGTACAACTGGATGGTCACCCGTCCGAGTCGTGACCATGCCCGATGCTGCTTAACTTGGCGGGTAGAACAATAAAGGGAGAGGCGGCCGGAAAACTACCATCCCAAGGCGTCCTTGGGAAGGCGGTAGCTTACGCGTCTCCTTGGTAGCGTGTGGTCGTAAAGACCGAGAGTGTTCACCTGGGGATTTGGGTGGGGAGCAAGTTTTGTGTATATTGTGCGAGCTCTTTCTCGCACAACGTCAACTATGTAAGGGATTCCGGAGTGGGAATGGAGAATGTGGGACGGGAATCTACGGTCTGTGCCGTATATCATCCTCAATGCCCTGTTCTGCACGGCCTGCAGCCTGCGGATGGTGGAACGAGCCACCGAACCCCAGACCTCACAACCGTACAGCATCAGGGGTGGGATGACTGCGCGGTACAGCCGTAGTTTTAGGTATGTAGGCATGGTGGAGCGGAAGATGGGAAACAACTGCCGCAGGGCAGCGTGTCCCAAGCCGACCTTCTCCCTGACATGTGGAGTGAAAGTAAGGCCGCGGTCGAGGAGGACTCCGAGGTATTTGGCAGAGCGGACCCAGGGGATCCGCCTCCGCCGCAGCCTCAGCGACCTCTCCGGTCGCCAGTCACGGACTTTAGCCAGCAGTAGAGCTGAGCTCTTCTGCGGGCTGATGGCCATCCGCCACTGTTCACTCCATCTGCCTATGGCCTGGAGCTGTCTCTGTAGCGGGGGGAAGCAATATCGGTCGTTCTTGTTACGCGCCATTATGAGGACATCGTCGGCATACTGGCACGTAACTGTACTGGGTTCTGTGGGGAAGTCGGACATGTAGGCAGCAAAGAGTAACGGCGACAGCACGCTGCCTTCCGGCACTCCCGCCGCTATGGGTCTGACTGTGGAATGCCTCCCCTCCACCCTCACCCTGAAAGTGCGGTCCCGAAGGAAGCTACTAAGCAGGTGAAGGTAGGGGGGAGGAATTTCTGCGTTCTTGAGCTTGTACAAGAGTCCCTGATGCCACGTGGTAGCGAAGGCCTTTTCCACGTCCAAGAGCACCGCGACTGTTTTGAAGTTGTCCTGGAAGCCCAGGGCAGCCTTCTCAGCCAGTCGCAGCAACTGCAGGGTTGTGGAATGTCCAGTACGGAAACCAAACTGATGATCCGGGAGTAGGAGCGAGAGCATGTTGAGAGAGGAGTGAAGGTACAGGGGGAGCGAGAATGAATGAAAGAAAGAGAAACTTTATTATCTCTGTCTGTCTGTCTCTCTGTCAATCTCTCTCTCTCTCTCTCTCTCTCTCTCTCTCAATGCGCAGTAACTCTCTCCCCACAACTTCAAGACCAGGGTCTACAAATCCGGAGGAAGGAGAACCATGTTTCAATCCCCCTGATGCTGTACGCCAGCGAAGTGTGGGATATGGCAGCACACTCCTGGCTTCCCTGGTTACAGCGGGTACAGAATAAAGGACTCCGGTCCATATATTCTGTATGTCGACGTTTCCCTTTGAGGCTACTACATGAACCTTCGGCCCTCCCATATGTGGAAGATGTCATTAGGCGCCGGGCTCAAAAATTTTACACCAGATTGGGCGAACATTAGAACGTACTTGTCAGATCGCTGGGGGAGTACTTACCCACTGATCGCCGAAAGAGGCATTTCGGGTTCCCCGCATGGCTTGCGGGCACCCCCGGTAACAACGGCTTCAAACCAGCCTACAGCGAAATAGCTGAACTAGGCACCTCCCCTCCCATTGGGAGTGGTCCATCAAAAATTAACCAACATAAACCATTTTAAAAATTAAACACCAACGGAGCAGAGGAAAGGATGCTGCTCCTGAAAAAATGCAACCGCTCGAGGAGCCTATCTAGCGCTACCTCCTTAACATCATCACCCGAAACCTCAACTATATAACCTTAACCTCATTCCTGTGGTTAAACCCTTACCAGAGTAGGTACACAGCAACAACACCTAGGCTCACCACGAGTCTACCAGATCTCGCACGCACGCACGATGTTTCATTTTGACGCCAATCGTAAGTGCATCAATATACACTTTTCTTTTAAAATGTTCCTTTCCATATACGCATTACAGTTGAATATGTTCGCATTATATAATTTCAAGCTGGTTCGTTCTCTAAATGACCCGAATATAAACGCTTCCCTTGTTTATAAAAGAAAGGGAAAGCTTTGACGCCCTATTGCACTGCGACCAATTATCATTCCCCCATTTAATCTCTTTTAAGATCTTTGCTTCCTTCGTAAAGTCTGCAGGTCTCTTAGTACGCACCTCTTGAAATCCCTGCAGTTGCCTGTTTTCCTGATTGAAGATTTAATTCTAAGAACACTGTAAAAGCTATAAAATAGACGTATTGTTGTACTTTCCGGCAGACAAGCAGCCTGGAAGACTATTGAGAGTGCGATAACCTAATCTAAACTGGTCTAGGAATGTATGTATAATACTTATTGGTAGAACTGATGCAATTTTAGGTTTGAAAAAAATTGCAATTAAAAAAAGATCTTATGTTACACTCACATGACTTTCTCTAGCTACTCTACAAACAAACTTCCTACAAAAGATAATTCTTCTTTCTACACCATAATAATCGAGGTAACCAAAGCAGAATTTTAATACTTAGTTCCTTATAAGTTAAATGGAACTAAGGGAACGCCCGGGGCTAAAGTAATAGTGAAATATTTTAAAAGCTGTCCTCATGCGATTGTCTTTGCAAATCGCTTGTTTGCTTGGCCAGGAGTAGAACAAAAGAAAAACGGACAATTTCTGTCTGAGAAAAGTATAAGTACTTCACAATTGAAACGAATAACAAGAAATACCTCGAAAATGGTAAACTCCACACGAAAAAATTTTATATTACATAACTTGTATATTTTAACAAGATCTACATTTTTTGTGTTGTAAGTAACTCTTACGGTTTACTAGTTATGCCAAATTCATCCAGAATAAACAGGTCTTCAGAAGCTATTCCCAGAAAATACAAGATATACGTTTTATTTGTGATAGAAATTACTTTTATATGTGGTATTTTATTAAAATCGTTAGAGCCATTTTTAAGAAAAACAAAATGTTCGAAAAATTTTCCATGTAAAGGATAGTTAGGGATGGGAAAATCTTCCTGTCGCATCCTTGGAAGATAATACTAAGTTTGGTATTAAACAGTCTTTTCGTTTTTAAGCTATGCTGTCCACAGATAAACACAGACAGACAGACAGACAGACAGACAAACATACACACACGGACCTGTTTCTGTAAATGCTTTTTTTTTTATTCAGGGGGTCCTAAAACATGTATTTTCGTTAGAGCCATTTTTATGAAAAACAAAATGTTCGAACAATTTTCCATGTAAAGGATAGTTAGGGGTGGGGAGAGTTTCTTGAAAATCTTCGTGCCGCATCCTTGGAAGATAATACTAAGTATGGTATTTAACCGTCTTTTCGTTTTTAAGCTATGCTGTCCACAGACTCACACAGATAGACAAACATACATACACACACAGACGGACCTGTTTCTGAAAACGCTTTTTTTTTTTTTTTTTTTTTTTTTTTTTTTTGGGGGGTTCACGGGGTCCTAAAACATGTATTTTCGGTGAAATATCGACATCGATTTTTTGTGTGGAATACAAAACTTCTCTACATACGGGGCTTAGAGAAACTAAAAATCACAAGGAGAAAGGTAAACGTGAAGGTTTAATAGGGTCAAATCCGTATTCAAGAGGGGAATATTTTTCTCGGTCTTCAATATGTTTTTGTTCAAAAATTAGTTAATATCATGACGATAAATGAGATTATACGAGGGCCGTTCAGAAAGTAGCCTCCGATCGGTCACAGTGCGGGTAGTGGGGGGAGTAGCGACGCCATCTGTGCATTCACGCACTCAGCAGGTCAGTCGGCATCAAGCCGTGGTCGAGTGAAAGTCGTACCTGCGCTAGTTTAGTGTTTGTGGCCGTTTGAAATGTGTACTGCAATAGAAAACCCCGCCAAATGTGAAGTGCGTGCTGTTATAAGGTTTTTTACAGCCAAAGGATATTCTGCAGCAGCTATTCATCGTGAGCTTTGTGCCGTGTACGGACCAAGAGTTATGAGTGAAGGAGTGGTCCGTGAATGGGTACGTTTATTTAAAAGTGGACGAGAAAACGTTCATGATGAAGAGAGGAGTGGTAGACCATCATTGGTCACGGACGAACTCGTTCAGACAGTTGATGCAAAAGTTCGTGAAAACCGACGTTTCACAATGTCGGAGTTGTCTACTGATTTTCCACAGATTTCTAAGACTCTCTTGTACGAGATAGTGACAGCAAGATTGGGTTATCGTAAGTTCTGTGCACGATGGGTGCCCAAAATTCTTACCGACCACCACAAAACTCAAAGAATGGCCTCTGCATTAGACTTTCTGTCACGTTATGAGGCCGAAGGTGAACCATTGTTAAACAGAATCGTGACCGGGGACGAAACCTGGATTAAGTACGTGAACCCTGAGGCAAAAGAACAATCAAAGATGTGGGCACATTCAAATTCGCCTACCAAACCAATAAAAGCCCGGCAAGATTTTTCTGCCCGAAAATTGATGGCAACGGTGTTTTGGGATGCAAAAGGGGTGTTGTTGGTTGAATTCATGGAACGTGGGACGACCATTAAGACGTGTACTGTGAAACACTAAAACAATTACGACGGGCTATACAGAACAAACGCCGTGGTATGCTGACTTCCGGTATCGTTTTTTTGCACGATAACGCCCGTCCTCACTCTGCTCGCAGAACAACAGCCCTTCTTGAGTCCTTCAAGTGGGACGTTGTCAACCATCCACCTTACAGCCCAGATCTGGCGCCAAGCGATTATCACCTCTTCATGCATATGAAGAAATGGCTCGGGTCCCAGCGGTTTGATGACGACGAAGAGCTCAAAGATGCGGTCACAGGCTGGCTCCAGGCACAAGCGGGTGATTTTTATGCAGAAGGAATTTCAAAGCTTGTGAACGGATACGATAAGTGCCTCAATCGTTATGGAAACTATGTAGAAAAATAGTGCAAAGATGTAGTTGTAAGATGTATATATTAAAATATTTTTATTTAACTTGGTGAATTTCTTGCAATCAACTGGAGGCTAGTTTCTGAACGGCCCTCGTAATATCATTGACCTGCTCAATTCATTAGAATCAGCGTGGATGCTGGGGTTAACTGATCTGTTAACAGCTTATTGTCGGTTGCATGGGCATCTCCACACTCGTGACACGTCACTCAATTAGGATGCAGAATGCAATAAATATAGGTATATATTGTGAAAAACAATCTTGTGTTACTACGAATTCTATAGGCACTCCACTTTCCAACGTTAATGTAAATCAATTCTTAAATACACCACCCCACCATAGTTATAGAAAAGTCCCACAGTTGGTCTATAGCAAATATTAGTTTTAATTATTACTTTGCTGCACAGCACGGCATTACGGCTCTATGAAGGGTCATGGCCTGCCAAACGGCCTACCAACCGGCCTGCCAAGGTCGCAGGCAGAGGTGGTCGATCATCCGACTAATGCGGGGAGATGTGATGGGCATCAGCATCCTACTGGCTCTAGTGACCAGGTTCGCTGCTCATGATCAGTGTTGCCAACTCATGAACATAAAGAGTATCTAAACTCTTCAAAAACATAGCTAAAAGTGACTAAAATTACAAATAAAAATAGCCAAAGAAAAGGTTACATTAACTCAACTAATCAATGAAATATTTTCCTCATCCTTTTCTTCGTTTCTCAACAGCTCTCTTAGCACCACATTATCATTTATAGAACATTATCAGCTTCAGTTGTATATTTAATTCATTTGCTTTGCCTCACAATTTATTCCAGCAGTTCTGGAAACGCAGCACGAATACTGAGTTGCAGTTTCAGCTGAGCAGCTAACCGTTGCAATTAGGGGATTTCCCGAATCCCACGTAATGGTTGCGTAATGATGTAATGTGATGTCACTGTACTGACTCGTATGTCATTCACAGTCGGATAGAAAAGTACGAATCACTAAAAATAATATTAGAATGAATGAAAACCAAAATAGCGCATGAAATAGAAATTTACGACTAAAAATATAGCTAATACTAAATTCAAAATTTGGTAGCTATTCACTTTTCAAAATAGCTAGGACTAGCTATGAAATAGCTAAATTGGCAACACTGCACATGATGGGAGTGGGCGCGGAGTACAAATCTGCACCTCCCGGGCGCGCATTCTGTCGTTGGGATTCCAGTGCTCCACGCATCACGACGCAGGACTTACTACACCATTAACTAGTGTCCTTTTTGTTAAACTTCCTATGCTTGCTTTTTATTGCGTTAAATTCCAAAATCAAATTTTATTTGTGCGTATTTACTGAATACAAGTGAAAGTGGGTCATTTAGAGTTAAAAATGTTAGGCGCGACACAGTGTAATGATACATTCCCCGAATAAGACGTATGAGATCTTTAAAGGATGGAAACATTAATGAATAACAATTTTCAGCAGGATGTGGCACACACTTTAATGAACTCACTTGAAGAGGAACTGCATTTTTTAAATTAACAACTGACGGCTTGAGGCGGAAGAGAGCAATGGTCCTTGAAAATCTAGCAGCGTCTTGGGATGCTTTTAAACGCGAGGGGAGATACGGAAGATAAAAATAAGGATCCAGACCAAAAGGGACAGGAACCATAGACATTTGTGTCATTAATTCTGCTTTGTGAAATGTTTTGGAGTTTTACAAAAAAAGGAGTAGCGACTGCAATTCCTTTAGTGACGAAACTTTTACCTAGAATTCCCGCTAGTTTGAAACACGTCAAGCGCAAATATCTCAAAAAACGTATATAATTCTTACGCTATTTCCGGTTGTTATCTTTGTAGTTTGGCATTGAAAACCTTTGTAAAAGTAATCAGCTGCAACATACGAAGTCTCTGTCGTTTTACTTTATCTACAAGTACTACTTACATAGTGTACAGAGAAGGTACTGCATTCCACCCAAAAATTCGATATAGAGATTTCACCGGCAATACACGTTTTGGGTCCCCCTGAACCCAAAAAAAAGCATTTTTGGAAAAAGATCAGCGCGTGAGTCTCTGTGTATGTGTGTGCGTGTGTGTGTGTGTGTGTGTGTGTGTGTGTGTGTGTGTGTGTGTTTGGACAGCATAGCTCAAAAACGAAAATACCGTTAAATAGTAAACTTGGTATTTAAGTATGGTATCTTCCAAGGATGCAACACGAAGATTTTCAAGAAAATCTCTACACCCCAAACTACTCCTTACATGGAAACATTTTCGAAAATGTTTATTTTCTCAAAAATGACCAACGATTTTTGTTATATTTAACATATTTACATGCGAAATAATATGTATATTTTGAATTTTCTGGGAATAGCCTCTAAAGACCTCTTTATTCTGGATGATTTTGATTGAATTTTGCATAACTGGTAAACCGCAAGAGATAGACATACTATACAAACAATGTAGATCACGATAAAACACACCATTTATGTGATACACATTTTTTTTTTCGTGGAGTTCATCATTTTTTAGATATTCCTTGTTATTGGTTTCAGCTTTAAAAAACATACTTCTCTTATTCAGGAATTTGAAATCTCCTGTCCATACAAACAAAGGAACTTCAGTCACATAGCAACCAGCTTTTGACTATCCATTTAGCCTACATTTTCCTTCTATTTACAAGAAGCAAGTAATAAGACTACTTCTGCCAATAGAAGCATAAGCTTTATATCAATAACCTGTTGCAGAGTTGTAGAGAAAGCTATGTGAATGAAACACATTAGATTTTTTTTCCTGTGATTGGGACACATCAGTTTTTTTTCCTTAGTACCGAAGGTACATATATATAATACAGCACTTTTTGTGATGATCAAGACCCAGATTTTGAGGACCTAAAATGTTTGAAAACTGCAGTACATTCAGAAAAATATGATGATACATTCACATTATATTTTTCGCCCATTCTTCAGCAACCTATTCTTAAAAAAAAAAAAAAAAAAAAGCTTATTCTTCATGTGCTTCATGCTATCAAAGATAAACATTAGCATAAATAGCTTTATTTCACATTTTCTTGTAGATACAAGGCGAATAGGGTAATATATAGCCTAAGTGATAGTTATTTTAAGAGCAGGTGATGGCCTTGAAATTCCGTTGTCCTTGCATGACCAATATTAAAACATTAAGAAAAACCAATGATGATTTTCTATTTGAGAAAAATTAACTCCAAAAAACTCTTGGCATTTATTATCCCATTTTGAGAAGTTGTATCTTTTTGTGTAACAACTAATAAAGATATGTTTATCAGTTATGCAAAATTCATCCAGAATATAGAGTTCTTTAGAAGCTATTCCCAGAATATTCAATTTGAGCATTTTATTTGTCATAAAAATATCTTAAACATACGGAATTTATTTAAAATCATTTCACCCAATTTTGAGAAAATGCACATTTTCGGGGGCGCATCCTGGAAGATGTAGAGCTTACAATATATATATATATATATATATATATATATATATATATATATAAATATAAAGACCAACCACAAAGTAATATCCTGCAAATGAACACTACTCAAAGTTTTAGACAGTATTATATGCCTGATGTATTTAAATATGTCATTTTTTTAACCGCAGAAAAAAAAAAGAATTAATTAAATTAATGGAGATAAAACATTTACAAATATACATGCAGTTATATAAAGATTATAGATTCCGGCTATTACCTGTAGAGTATTTAGGAACCGAATCAAGAGTTACAAACTTTTGGATTTTTATTTGTATAAACAAAAAAACAAAATACATATAATGGGAAAGTCCCAACAAACACTGAAGGTATTGCAAGTGTATCGAATTTAATAAAAAAAACTGTTTACAATGTATGTGGTATCTTACAACGCTTTTTATTTCTTTCTTTCTTTTTAGTAGTAAAAAAATGTATGCTGAAGCTAGTTCCCCATAAAAGAATACCAAATTTAAATAATGTGCCAAAATTCATGTAGTAAGACACTTAACTGTTAATATGAATTAACTAGCTAATCCAGATTCAAGATATAAGCCTAGGAATCCCACAGTTATCTGATCAAATTACGACATAATTTAAAATTCATATTTTTAGTTATATCAATATTTAAATACAAATTATGAGTTTGGTACCATGTTTTACCGTCTAAAAATATATATTCAATAGCTGTATTGACATTTTATTATTGTCAGTAGCATTCATCTACAAAAACGAGTCGCAGAAATGTATAAACGCGCATCACATCCGACTGCATATAATTGAACAATTCTTTTGTGTGCGTGTGCGTGTGTGTGTGTGTGTGTGTGTGTTCGTTATTGTCACGACAAGGTTTGTGCAAAAGAAAATGTTTAAAGATCGTACAGGAAATTTTTAAAGTCTCATAATATGAATCAGCATACAGTGCCAATGGAAGGCAATCGACTAATAGCCGCCATGGCAGTAGTACCACGGATATTTGTTGCTCAATGGCAATAGTAGTGCTCTATTTTTCCTCCCCATTCAATGTTAAAGTAACGGATTTGACGCAACGCAACAGTGAATTTCAAGTACATTTTTATATATTAACTGCCCTTTCCTTACTCCTATCGTTTAAAATAAAGAAGCAAAGAAGCTTTCCTGGCGACGAACATCTAGATTACGTACTTATATATTTGCCGCTAAATGGCCATAGTACTGCTTTGTGTTTCTTTCCCATCCAATGCTAAGCGTATGCATCCGGTTATGGAATCAATGACGCAAGTCAACAGTGAAAATCAAATAAAGTTCTTATATATTAACTATCTTTCCCTTGGTTACATCACTGAAATAAAGAAATAAAAAGTAGTTGTCTCAGGGATAAAGTATATTTTTGTTGTAATTCCTAAAAACAAACAAGTTATAAAATATGCACATAACCAAAAATCCTTCATGGAATATGAAAATGGTGGAGGAATGAAGGGACTCAGATAGTTTACCATTTCAGGTTAACTTCCTATTGCATATGTTGGTATTTGAGGTTACGTTGTACATGAACTAGCTAAGCGTGATTTCATTAGAACATGAAGATACTCCCGTCATCATCACACTACAATTGCGGTGCTCTTAATACATTTGATCAAGTAATATTTTGGGTTAAATGGAGACATTTAATACACAAAGCTATCATCAAATAAAAACGTATCAATTGCCCAACCAGATGTGATGTCATTGTTAGCTTTAAACATGGCTGTTTTGACATGAAGGAAGTGAAAAATAGGAGTAAAGCAAAGAAAGAGATTGGGAAGAAGGATGAATGTTACTTTGTGACATTCTCCTTAATGTAATTCATTACCTATGTTAGCGTTTATCCGCCACATGGAAGCACTGCCATTTTGTTATTATGCCAACGGCATTCTTGCTTACCTAAGCTGTTAATTGCATACTTTACCCTTTCCACACTACCTTTTGGCTGCGCTGACTCTCCTCCTTTTCGCAATACCCATTATATATGCTCAATTACGCAGATCGTTGCGCTTTATTGCGCTTTTCAGTTGCAAATGCATTATTAGACATTGGTAATGGGAAAATTTCTGTTGGCACTTCTGCTGGCCTCATTTCGTTTCCACCAAAAAATTCAGAGTAAAATTGATTGTCAAATGCATTCATTTAAGTCGATAGATTCCATTACCAATCGAATTGAAGTAGTCAATAATTATGCAACTGAATTCCTAAATTCATTGGATTTGCCACAATTTACAGCTCAAGGTTGGCTCGGTGATAATTGTGCTACGCAATCTGAATCAGCCGAAATTGTGCAACGGAACAAGCCTCGATGTTAAAAAAAAATTAAGAAAATTCTGATTTAAGCTATTTAATCATAGGAAAGTTCAAAGGCGATGTTGTACTTATTCCAAGAATACCACTAATTCCAACCGACTTTCCTTTTGAGTTTAAGCGTGTTCAATTTCCGATGTGCCTTGCATTCGCAATGACAATAAATCCCAAGGTCAAACGTTAGAGGTGTGTGGAATAAGTTTTTTGTTTCGCATGGGCAGTTGTACGTTGCGTGCTCGAGAGGCGGCAAACCATCGCCACAGTTTGTTTTTTCTCCGGAAAGAAAAACGCAAAATATTGTGCATTACAAGGCATTACAATAAAGTATTATCAAATGATTTATTTATAATTTTATTTCATTGCATGAGGTATACCACCCGTGCGAAGTGTATATAACCGTGCAGCTAGTATATTATAAAAAGTAGAGAACTAGGAATAAACCTCGGGGGGGAACACAATATTTCAGCAGTTTAATATGAGAGATGCTTCCTGAATATAAATATACTGGAATGTGTTACATATTCAAATAAGAAACATCTAAAA
Organism: Hymenopus coronatus; assembly: GCA_030762935.1. Classification (NCBI taxonomy): domain Eukaryota; kingdom Metazoa; phylum Arthropoda; class Insecta; order Mantodea; family Hymenopodidae; genus Hymenopus; species Hymenopus coronatus. The sequence goes on along the minus strand of CM060892.1, from coordinate 176,313,145 downwards.
ATAATGATAAATTGTTAACTAATACTGTACTGTATGTAGAGCAGAAGTTGGAAAAGTAAAATCAGACTAAAAAAATCCCTTGTCACAGCCGGCATGAATCACCAATCCGTCCGGTTGCTGCAACGATTGATCTAATATGGAAACATGATACGAGTATTAAATTCAGTCTGCGAGTCAATTGGGATCACGATTCTTCAGTCTAAGGATGAAGTTCTGAGGCATGCTGTAGTAGCGTTCTCCGTTTACTATAACACTATTGTCTTCTTTGAAGAAATATGGTCCAATGATAAATTTGCGCAGTGAACTTACACTATACAGTAACTTTTAAATCATGAAGATATTGTTGAATTTAAGTTTGGGGGGGGGGTAATATTCTGATCAAAGTCTGCGATTATCCGTGTTAACTTGAATGAGGGATCACGATATGGAAAACATAACTTCCATGCTGTACCTCTCATCTACACATGTGCAACACAATTAATTATGCAGATGTTTGGTGATGTGCCATCTGTAAACACTCCCTAACTAAGCGGCCGAATTTTGTTTGCAGGATTTCTTTAAAGAGCACATTCAACTATTCCACTGTAAATGAAAGATGTCATCTCGCAAGACATATCTGAGCAAGGTATCGCACACAGATTTCTATACGTTGAACAAGAAAACAGCGGACATCTCAATGTTTTGTAAACATCATTCTCATCCCCCCCCCCTTGTTTTGTAAGTTCCATTGTTTGCCCAACACTGTGTTGCTTTGATTACGTATTAAAATACTAAAGAGTGGTAAGTGTTTTACCCTTTGTAACATTAAAAGACTTTAAATCTAGTGAATATTCAACATATACATGTACATCGTCTTTCACAGGTGCAGAGAAAACGTTAGGTTCTTAGCTATTTTTGTAAATAACCTACATTGATTCACATATAATCCTTTTGAAATCTTATCCTGATATTTCCCTGGGACTGTTTGAAAAGCCCTATTCATTCTGATTGAATCCTAAATGATTTGTATTCTGAGAAACCATAAAATGTAAACAACAGTTAATTGAAATATAACAATTATGTCACTTTTATTTCAGCATAACCGTTACCCAAATATTTACTGATAAATATGGTGAGTATTAGTTGCTCCACGAGCTTATGCCTAGGTGAATTGCTTCTCTTTATCCTCCTGCGCTCATTACTGCGAGTTGGTCTATAGTTAGAGGATAGATGTTCTGTTTTTACTTTCTCTACAAGTACTATACACATAGTGTATAGAGCAAGTATTGTATTCCACCCAAAAATTCGACACCGAGATTTCATCGGAAATACGTGTTTTTGGAGCCTCTGAATACAAAAAAAAAAAAAAAAGCAAACATTTTTACGAAAAGGTCCGTGTGTGAGTGTGTGTGTGTCTGTGTCTGTGGACAGCATACCCAAAAACGAAAAGAACGTTGAATACCAAACTTCGTATTTAAGTTTCGTATCTTCCATGGATGCGACACGAAGATTTTCAAAAAAATCCCCCACCCCCAACTACCCGTTACATGGAACGTTTTTCGAAATTTTTAATTTTCTTAAAAATGGCTCTAACGATTTTGATTAAAATATCGTATATTAAAGATATTTACCTGACAAATATAATGTATATCTTGAATTTTCTATGAATAGCCTCTGAAAACTACTTTATTCTGGATGAATTTTACGGAATTTTGCATAACTGCTAAACCGTAAGAGATGGACAAAATCTTACAAAACATGTAAAGCACAATAAGTAACACACTTTACGTTATATATAATTTTTTTTCGTGGAGATGACCGTTTTTAGATATTCCTTTTTTTTTTTCTTTTTTTTTTTTTTTGTTTTTTTTGTTTTGTTTTCAGCTTTGAAAAACTTACTTTTTTCATACAGGAATTTGTCAACTCGTGTCCACAGAAACAAAAGAACTTCAGTCACATAGCAACCAACTTTTTACTATCACTTTAATCTATGGTACTCCCTTATTTCGCTTCTACTTACAAGGAAGCAAGTAATAACACTATTTCTGCTAATTATTTCTCGATTAGCATGAAGTAAATAGAAGCATAAGCTTTTTAGCAATAATTTATTACAGAGATGTAGAGAAAGTCATGTGAATGGAACACCTAAGATTTTTTTTACTTTCTCTTCACGTATGTAAGTATACAGTAAGCAGAGAAGGTATTAAATTCCACCCAAAAATTCGATGTCGAGATATCACCGGAAACATATGTTTTAAGGCCCCCAATTCCAAAAAAGCATTTTTAGAAAAAGGTCCGTTTGTATGTGTGTGTTTTGAGACAAAACATAAATCTGTATATTAAGTGCATGTTAGTGATTATGTATTAATAGAAATATGTGTTTAGGGCATGTAAATAAGTTGAGAAGATTTTGTGTTAGTTTATAAGTTGTTAAGTGTTGACGTTAAGAATTGGCTGGAATGAATCTGTAAGAGTAGCAAGATCAGTCAATATCGCGAGGGTTGTCGGCGGCCGGTCTTTTGTATTTCAGAGAGGGTAAAATCGGAAGCATCTTTGTTTAAATTAGGTCCCGTTACTGCAGGGTGAACTAAAGTCATGCAGGCCGATGAACTTGTACATGGTGGTGGAAAATGGTCACCTGAGAAACTAAACAGACGAATCGTATGATGAGAATAAGGTGACGCCAAAAATACCGCAAAAACTCCACTAATCCCGCAAAAGTAAAGGCGTGAACGTCACAAATCTCAGATTTATATAAAAAGAGAGATAGAATGAGGGCAGCGCGCACTTTTTCTGGAAGACATCGGCGGCGAAGCAATGTCAAGACGGGTCTGGACGCGCGCGCAAAGTGTAAGTTCTGAAATCATCAAGTGTGGTGGACAGGTAATTAGCGAGCAGCGCGCGATTTTATATTGGTCGTGATAATCCCGAAATTATCACGGAATAAGTTTAAATAAATAGTTACAAAAGTGGCGCAAACCGCGGGGCGTTTTGAGAATCCGAAGTAACAACGGTCAGCCGTTATAAAAAGCAAACCAGCCAGTTCGTAGCTACAACCTGGATTTATGAGAAACTTTGAGATATGAAGTGTAATTTATTGGTTTGTGAAAATTAAGTGCTCTGTTTCTGATTCCACCAACGAGATCTCCGCTAACATTCTTACCACGATACGAGCTCATGCTCTATTGATCCCGCATTCCCAGAAACTATTCTAGCCTTCTGCAGGAAGCGAGATTGGAACCTGAGACCAGCGAGCACGAGGAAGAGCAACGCTGCATACACAAATCTGTTTGGCATTGTGGGAGCAGCTTCTGTGTGTGGGCAGCATACTTCAAAAACGAAAATTCGGTTATCAACTTGATAGTAAGTTCAGTACCTCCCAAAATGCGACAGGAACATTTTCCTACCTCAAACTACACTTTACATGGAACATTTTTAGAAATTTTCAGCTTTCAAAAAATGGCTAACGATTTTGATTAAAATACTGTATATTAAAGATGCTCACATGGCAAATAAAATGTACATCCTGAATTTCTTGGAAATAGCCCCTGAAGTCGTCTTCAGTCTGAATGACTTTTGCATAGCTAACAGGCAAATAGATAAAAATTACTGTACAGAAATGTAGATCTCGTTAAAATACACAATTTGTCATATACAGTTTTTTTTTTAAGAAGTAAGCATTTCAGAGATATTCTCTATTATTGGCATCAATTTTAAAGTACTTGAGCATTTCTCAAATGGGAATTTCTCGTCCGTTCACAATCGTTTTACTCCTGATCATGCCGATCGCAAAGCGACAGCTTTTAAAAGATTTTATTTTCTCATTAGCCTAGTGCATTCCCTCATTTCCCTCCTACTCATAAGGAAGCGCTAACACCATTTATGGCAATATTTATCTTGTTTAGCATCATGTACATAAAATAATAATCTTTGTAAAAATAGTTTGCAGAACAGATATAGAAAGCAATGCGAATAGAACACATCAGATATATGTATATTTAGATTTTTTATTTGTAGTACTGTTGCTTAATCTGAAATGATTTCAAGGCAAACATTGATGGTGAATAACGTAATCTGGATAGGCGAGACAGATATTACAGATCCATGGATAAACTCATGCGAGCGTGACGGGAAATATTTACAGCTTATAATTTGAATTTAGGTACATACTCAATTTTCCTTTACACTCTGTAAAGTATTTTTCACTCCAACATTCACTGAAATCCTCCATGTGCTTGTGGCGATGTGGTCTTTTACATAGTTTATATATAAACTACGAAACATGCCTCCCATGCAGCACTTAACAGAATCTAATGCGCGTAAGTAACGCTTGTAACCATGCCAACCAGCTTAAAGGGAACGTGACAAGAGGAAAAAAATGGAATATTGCCTACATCGTTCAGTTATCGGCAGTTTTCCAATAAGTACTCTACCTTAAAAATAGGGCTTCCGATTTAGAAATTTACAAGAATAAAATCAGCTGAGTAGCTGCGCCTCCTGCGTCTTTTATTTTAGAGACACTAAATGAAAGAAATGGAAAAACCCATACTGTCTCGGTGCCTCATTTTATGCCATTCGCCCTGCCTACTTGGAACTTTCCTAATCGTACAAGCAATTAAAAACGCTTTTGCCACGAAAATGCATACGTATCAAAAGAGGAAGTCTTAACAACTCTGCATTCGGGTTATTCCTGGTCAGAACGAGTGACAACATTAGTTGCCCGATAGGCTAACTTTGTGTCCGGTGTTGAGAGACTTGCAGTTGCACAGAGAATGCTGAATGCGCTCTGAGATAAGTAAAACGATGCACGTCTGAAGTGTTCATGAAAAAGACATCTAATGCGTTCTCTTACAAACTTACTCTGTAAACCTAAACAAATGGCTTTCATATAGTTGGTAAACCATTAAAAGGTACATAAAATCTTACTAAACACTTGCCAACGACATTTGTCATATTTTCGTTAGCCATAGAGAAAATATTTTTATCAATCACTTGAATTTTCATAATCTTAAACAGTTTCAAATGGAAGTTCAATATGTTTTTTTCCCCATGGGATCACGACACGCAAATCAGCCTTCAGTTATGTACCTCAAGGCAAGAAAACCAAATTCATGCGTTTCATTTATCGCCGGGCCATAGCGCGCGCATATCACAGCTCGCTTTCCTTGCAGCAGCCTATGGTATCAATATGCAGCTAAATAACGCTTCTAGGCCACGTTTACGTATTAAACTGCTACCTTCTGTTCCAGCTGTAAACACGTGTTTCTTCACTCTGCAACTCAAATGGGAAAGTTTGTTTAAGACATCTGGTTCTGTGTGAATGATATTCTTATTAGCCCACTAAAAATGTGTACCTACCCATAAATTCACGGTTGAGCTAAGAATTTTTATGTTCAATACATACATGCAGACAGATGTGTGGACAATTTCAGTAGAAATTCCCTGGTTAACCAGTCCCTGTCAGAGCTATGGTTTAGAACAACGGGATCTCCAAACTTTAAACCTAGATAGTGAAAAAGAAATGCTCTAACAGGAGAAATAAATTGACAAAATTGGTGAATTATTCGAATACTCTCCAAAGCGGTGTGTTGCAAAAGCTTTGTGCAGTATTGTGACTGTAAGAAGCTGTAATCACCTAATATAATGTAAATAAATATAATATAATATAGAGGATATATTATATTACCAGATTATGTTATTCTACCCTTAGTTTACAAGAGACACGAGAAAAAGTTAAAATTGTAGTTGTAAAAAAGAAATCTTTTGCAAGGATTTGTGGACAGTAATAACATAGATGGGGTAAATATACAAACAAATGGCCTTGAGCTGAAAAAGACAGAAAAATGGGTGATATCATAAAGGTGAACGCTACTGGGGAGCTAGCAACCTAAGAGAGATACTAAGATAGGTTTTATTGGGTCGTGAGAAGAGACGCTACTATGCGCGCCAGGACAAGCCAATTAGAACGTAGTTTTAATGCTTTGGCAGACCAGGGATGTTTGATATATATTCTACTGAGACGCGAGCTATCGTCAGTTCATTTTTATTTCTTTCTCTATACGTGCTAGGTATGTAATATATAGAGAAGGTATTGCACTCCACCAAACAATTCGATACCGAGATTTCACCCGAAATATATGTTTTAGGGTCCCCTGTATCCAAAAAAAGTATTTTTAGAAAAAGGTCCGTGTGTCTGTGAACACGATAACTCAAAAACGAAAAGTCGGTAAAATACCAAACTTGGTATTTAAGTTTAGTATCTTCCAGGGATGCGACACGAACATTTTGAGAAAATCCCCCCCACTCCAAACTGCCCTTTACATGAACTTTTTTTCGAAAATATTGATTTTCTCAAAAATGGCTCTAACGATTTTGATTAAAATATCGTATATTAAAGATATTTACATGACAAATAAAATGTATATTTTGAATTTTCTGGGAATAGCCTGTGAAGACTACTTTATTCTCGGTCAATTTTACGGGAATTTGTATAACTGCTAAACCGTAAGAGATGGACAAAAACTTACCACACAACAAATGTAGAGCACCTTAAAACACACAATTTATGTTATATACATTTTTTCGTGGATTTTATTGTTTTTGAGACATTCCTTGTTTTTTTTTTTTTCAGTTATAACGACTAATACTTTTCTCATACAGGACGTTGTGAACTCGTGTCCATACAAACAAAGGAACTTCAGTCGCAGAGCAACCAGCTTTTGACTATCACTTTAACCTATGGTACCCCCTTATTTCGCTTCTACTAACAAGGAAGCAAGTAATAATACTATTTCTGCTAATTTTTGCTCCATTAGGTGAAGTAAATAGAATAATTTGTTGCAGTGATATAGAGAAAGTCATGTGAATGGAACACATCAGATTTTTTACTTTACACACAAGTTCTTCAGTCGTTCGCCACATTACGTCCTTACGATAAAAAATATACGTGATACGTGAAATCTAAAGCTTCACTTGTACGCGAACGCGGATATAGTACAGCATCTCTGTATAAATATAGCGTGTATATAAATGGTGCATCTTTTTTTTTGGCAATTATTTGAAATAAATACATGTCAGAGGAATCCTGAGTTAATAACAAATCTGATGTGTTCCATTCACATGACTTTCTCTACATCTCTATAACAAATGATTGTTAATAAGGTTATTCTTCTATTTATTTCATGCTAACCAAGATAAATATTAAGGGAAATAAGGCTAAAACGACAGTCAAATGTTTTAGATGTGGTTGCTATCGGATTGCAATTCTTTTCTTTCCGTGGCCCGAAGTTTACAAGTTCTCATATGAGAAAGGTTTCAGTATTTTAAAACTGAAACCAATAATAAGAAATATTTCGATAACGGACAACTCCATATATATAATGAAATAAATCGTGTATTTAAGGAGATCTACATTTTTGAGTACTAAGTTTTTGTATACTTCTTACAGTTCACCAGTTATGCATAATTCAGAAAAATTCACCCAGAATAAAGAGGCCTTCAGAGGCTATTCCCAGAAAATTCAAGATATGTATTTCGTTTCTCATGAAAATATCTTAAATATATGGTATTTTATTTAAATTCGTTACTGCCATTTTTGAGAAAATCATAATATTGGAGAAATGTTCCATGTAAAGGATAATTTGGTTGGGTGAATCTCTTGAAACCCTTCGTGTCGCATCCTTGGAAGACACTGAACTTATAACCAAATTTGGAGTTTAAGGGAATTTTCTTTTTTTTAGATGGGCTGTCCCCCACCCCCTCAAAAACACATTTTTTAAAATGCCTTTTTTGGACTATGGGGTCTCAAAACATGAATTACCGGTGAAATTTCGTATCTATTTGCTTTAAACGTTGTACAGGTTCAGTCCAGCCGGAACGCTCGATTGATGCTGCAGATATCATGTTAATGTTGGCTGCACCTTGACGCTTCAGGAGTTAATGCTGCTGATATATGCCAAGCGCAGAATGTTTTGTTTTAATGTTACCAGGAGCTCCAAGCGTTTAATTGTATTGGGGAAAAACCACTAGCGAAGTGCTATAACCGTCAAACGCTGTCGTTTACACGTTCCTGTGCATATCACCACGGTGTTACATAAAATGTATTCTGTCGATGGTCAGGCTCTACGGTAATTTCAAACGCTGTATTTTGCTGTCGTCGCTTCGTTAGCAAAACACATCCGTACATATTATTGCCTTTAGTGCGTACAGTGAAATGCTTTTTCCATGAAAAGTTGGAACAGATCGAGAACTTGCATTTAGCGACATTCTGCAGCCAGTGTTTATTTAATTAAATCAAAAATGTTGGTAATGGAAAAGCTCTAAAAGAAAGTTAAATAATAAACCGACCGGAATTAACGAAATAACTGCTTAATTTATGAAACGTGTCAGAGAGAGTATATATATATATTATATATATAATACGGGTATTTGCTTTTGCAACACACAAGCAGTCTTCTAAGCCAGTTGTGGAACATCATTGTACGCATTTAGGAAATCCCTTATTCAAGCATTGGTCGTAAAATTAGGGCATATTTTGTAGGATAAAAAACATATGTGCATAGAGAATGTATTACTAAATCCAGCTTCTTCTAATTGGAAGTTGATATAATATAGAATTTGTATATAAAAATCAATTAATTAACGTGCAATATTCCTTTTTGTTGGTTTGTATTTTCAAACATATACTTTTCTCAAGTAAGAATACTGTTATTCATGTTTCTCTTTTCCCTATTGTTAATGCAAACAGAACTGAATTTCAAACCTAACATATAGCGACCGGCGCTTAAAAGATTGACCATCCTTTAAGCTTGCTACATTCCCTTATTCCCATGACATCTACAAAGAAATACATAATGAAATGTTAATCTTAATTAAAGTGAGGGTAATGGAAGAATAAGCTTCTATAATAACAGTTTCTTGAAGAAGGGGAAAATAAAGTGATGGTAACAGATTTTTGTACAAAAATTAAAGTCATTCACAAAAAGCTTAACGTAAAACGTATATTTCTGTTATCTTAAAGCACAATAAATGCTTGTTTACAAAGGATTTCGTATGATTTCATTACATTCAGTTGTCTATTTTTTTTTAAATAACAGTATTGAAAAAACTGGACAAAATTATGATGTAATATTTTCAAACATTTTACAACACGATTAATTTTAAGTTAATAAAAGCGTAAACAAAGAATATTCTACATAATTTTAATGTTGGAGATGAAGGTATTTGAAACGATACAGCAAACACTGTGCAAAATGCTACAAAAAAGTGTATCAATTGTTCAGTAGCATTGACCAAATGTAACTAATTTGTGCTGTTATTAGTTTAGTACATTTCTGGGTGCTTGTCTCAAAAGTTTGTTAGCATCTTTCTCTCTAACCAATTATTCTTAAAAAAAACTTATTCTTCTGTTTATGCTAATCAAAATAAACATTAATAAAAATGGACTTATTACCTAGTTCTAGTTGTAAGTAGAAGGGAGATAAAGGAATATATTTGGTTAAAGCGATAGTCAAATCTTTTAAAAGCAATCACTATACGGTTTACTTTGCGTGGCCAGAAAACAAAAGAGAGATGAAACTAAAGATGACTTCTCGTAAGACAAGTTTTAAGTAGTTTAAAATTGAAACCAATAACAAGGATATCTTGTCAACAAGTAATCTAGAAAAAACGTATATAACACAAATAGTATGCGTTAACGAGATCTCAGTTTTAGTTTTACGTGGTTGGTAACCTGAATAAGAGCATTGGATTTAGAAATCCCGCACTTGTTACTGTGGCGCGGAACACGGAATCTGCGACGCAGTTTGGATGGCTTAGCACTTAATGCAAGGGCCCGAAAGCTTCAGCTTTACGGCCTCTCTTAATGGTCCAGCTAATCCGGCTCTAAGTAAGAAAAGTCACAGAAAAGAAAAGAGAAAAATTACGGTCTTGCACATCTTTCTCTAGGTTTGCACGCTTTTATGTCGCCGATGTCATTTGCTCATCGGCTTAGCACTGCTGACCACTTCTGTTCGCGCACTTCCAAATTCAGCAGCATTTTACAGCAGTATTTGCAAGAGTCGTGTAGTACACAAAATTCCCAACCGTAAAGAAGTGCTACATTCACATGACTTTCACTACCTATTATAATTCATTTATTTTTCTTCTATGTATACTAATTTTACTCCTCCCAAAAATGCGATGTCTAGATTTCAGCGAAATACAAGTTTTTAGTGTTCCTGAACGAAAACAAGATATTTTTAGGCAAAACTCCCTGTGAGTGCGTGTATGTGTGTGCAGTAAAGCCCAAAGCTCCCTGTGTGTGCGTGTATGTGTGTGCAGTAAAGCCCATAGTTCCCTTTGTGTGCGTGTATGTGTGTGCAGTAAAACCCATAGTTCCCTGTCTGTGCGTGTGTGTATGCAGTAAATCCCATAGTTCCCTGTCTGTGTGGATGTGTAAGCAGTAAAGCCCATAGTTCACTGTCTGTGTGGATGTGTATGCAGTAAAGCCCATAGTTCCCTGTCTGTGTGGATGTGTATGCAGTAAAGACCATAGCTCCCTGTATGTGCGTGTATGTGTGTGAAGTAAAGCCCATAGTTCCCTGTCTGTGCGTGTGTGTACAGTGAAGCCCAAGGCTCCCTGTGTGTGCGTGTATGTGTGTGCAGTAAAGCCCATAGTTCCCTGTGTGTGCGTTTATATGTGTGCAGTAAAGCCCATAGCTCCCTGTGTGTGCGTGTATGTGTGCGCAGTAAAACCTATAGCTCCCTGTGTGTGCGTGTATATGTGCGCAGTAAAAACCATAGCTCCCTGTGTGTGCGTGTATGTGTGTGCAATAAAGCCCATAGCTCCCTGTGTGTGCGTGTATGTGTGTGCAGTAAAGACCATAGCTCCCTGTGTGTGCGTGTATGTGTGTGCAGTAAAGACCATAGCTCCCTGTGTGTGCGTGTATGTGTGTGCAGTAAAACCCATAGCTCCCTGTATGTGCGTGTATATGTGTGCAGTAAAGACCATAGCTCCCTGTGTGTGCGCGCATGTGTGCGCAGTAAAACCCATAGCTCCCTGTGTGTGCGTATATGTGTGTGCAGTAAAGACCATAGCTCCCTGTGTGTGCGCGCATGTGTGCGCAGTAAAACCCATAGCTCCCTGTGTGTGCGTATATGTGTGTGCAGTAAAGACCATAGCTCCCTGTGTGTGCGTGTATGTGTGTGCATTAAAGTCCATAGCTCCCAGTGTGAGCGTGTATGTGTGTGCAGTAAAGCCCATAGTTCCCTGTCTGTGTGGATGTGTATGCAGTAAAGACCAGTTCCCTGTCTGTGTGAATGTGTATGCAGTAAAACCCATAGTTCCCTGTCTGTGTGGATGTGTATGCAGTAAAGCCCATAGTTCCCTGTCTGTGTGCATGTGTATGCAGTAAAGCCCATAGTTCCCTGTCTGTGTGGATGTGTATGCAGTAAAGCCCATAGTTCCCTGTCTGTGTGGATGTGTATGCAGTAAAGCCCATAGTTCCCTGTCTGTGTGGATGTGTATGCAGTAAAGACCATAGCTCCCTGTGTGTGCGTGTATGTGTGTGCAGTAAAGCCCATAGTTCCCTGTGTGTGCGTGTATGTGTGTGCAGTAGAGCCCAAAGCTCCCTATGAGTGTATGTGTATGCAGTAAAGACCAAAGCTCTCTGTGTGTGCGAGTATGTGTGTGCAGTAAAACCCATAGCTCCCTGTGTGTGCGTGTATGTGTGTGGAGTAACACCCATAGCTCCCTGTGTGTGCGTGTATGTGTGTGCAGTAAAGACCAAAGCTCCCTGTGTGTGCGTGTATGTGTGTGCAGTAAAGACCATAGCTCCCTGTGTGTGTATGTGTATGCAGTAAAGCCCAAAACGAAAGTTCATTAAATACCAAACATATACTTGAAGTTCTATATCTTACAAAGATGCGACACAAATATTTTCAATAAAAATCCAGGTAAACCAAATTACAGTTTACTTGGAAGATGTTTGACATTTTATTTTTTACTTTCTCTATACTCACTATGTACATAGTGAATAGAGAATGTATTGCACTCCACCAAAAAATTCGGTACCGAGATTTCACCGGATATATATGTTTTAGGGTCCCCTGTAACCAAAAAAAGCATTTTCACAAAAAGGTGCATGTGTGTGTGTGTTTGTGTGTGTGTGTGTGTGTGTGTATCCGTGTGTCTGTGAACACAATAACTCAAAAACGAAAAGTCGTTAAAATACCAAACTTGGTATTTAAGTTTAGTATCTTCCAGGGATGCGACACGAAGATTTTGAGAAAAATCCCGCCACCCTCAACTACCCTTTAGATGGAACTTTTTTCGAAAATTATGATTTTCTCAAAAATGGCTCTAACGATTTTGATTAAAATTTCGTATATTTAAGATATTTATCTGACAAATGAAATGTATATCTTGAATTTTCTGGGAATAGCCTCTGAAGACTACTTTATTCTGGATGAATTTTTCATAACTACTAAACCGTAAGAGATGGACAAAAACTTAACCAAGAAAAAATTCAGAGCACGTTAAAGCACACAATTTATGTTATATACGTTTTTTTCGTGGAGTTGATAGTTTTTGACATATTCCTTTTTCTTGGTTTCATCTTTGAAAAACTTATACATTCTCATACAGGAATTTGTCGACTCCTGTCCATACAAACAAAGGAACATTAGTCACATAGCAACCAGCTTTTGGCTTTCACTTTAACCTATGGTACTCCCTTATTCCGCTTCTACTTACAAGGAAGGAAGTAATAAAACCATTTCTGCTAATTTTTTCTGATTAGCATAAAGTAAATAGAAGTATAAGCTTTTTAAGATAATTTGTTGCAGGGATTTAGAGAAAGTCATGTGAATGGTACACATCAGATTTTTTACTTTCTCAAAAATCGTTTTAACGAGTTTGATTAAAATGATACTTATTAAAGGTATTTACATGTTAAATAAGATGTATATTTTGAATTTGCTAGGAATAGCATCTGAAGTCCTCTTCATACTGAAAGACTTTTGTATAACTGGCAAACCATTGCGATGGATAAATGTTAATGTGCAATAAATGTAGAGCTCGTTATAACATACAATTTGTCATATACAATTTTTTTTTTTGAGTTAATCATTTCCGAGATATTCCTTGTTATTGATTTCAATTTTAAACTCGTACTTAAACTTTTATCATATGCGAATTTGTCAACTCCTGCCCACACAAACAGAACGAATTTCAATCACATAACAAACAGCGTTTAAAAATTTTGACTATCACCTTAGCTTAGTGTATTCTCTTATTTTCCTTCTACTTACGAGGGTCGGCTGACAAGTCCCGGGCCTCGCACAGCACTAGAGATGAGCCTCGCTCTGGACGCCATGTAAAAGTGATAACTCCATAGACCATTGAAAAACGTCATCTTATAGTACTGGAAGATCGTAGATTAAAGTTGTTTGAGATAGCAGAGGTTGTAAACATAAAAAAAAAAAAAAAAAAAAAATTAAAAAAAAAACTGCAGGTAATATTTTAAATAATTTTTTGGGCTTTCACAAGGTCTGTGCAAGATGGATGCCGCCTTTGTTGACACCTGATCAAAAGTTGCAAAGAAAAACTGTTTGTGTCAAGAGTGTGGAGCTCTACCGTAAAAAACCCAGTGAATTTTTGAGACGGCTTATTACCATGGATGAAACTTGGATATATCACCACACTCCAGAAAGTAAATCACAGTCAAAACCGTGGATTGCGCCAGGTGAACCAACTTCAAAAAATCTGATGTGTTACACTCACATGACTTTCTCTAGCTATTCTACAAACAAACGTCTTACAAAAGATAATTCTTCTTTCAACACCATGCTAATCGAGATAAACATTAGCAGCATTTTGTTACTTAGTTCCTTATAAGTAGACTGGAACTAAGGGAATGCACTAGGCTAAAGTGATAGTCAAATGTTTTAAAAGCTGCCATTATGTGATTCTCATTGCAAATCGCCTCTTTGCTTGACCAGGTATAGCACAAAAGAAAAACGAACACTCCCGTGTGTGAAAAGTATAAGTACTTCACAACTGAAACTAATAACAAGGAATAACACTGAAACGGAAGTTCCACGAAAATAATGCTCCGGACTTAACTTGTGTATTTTAACGAGATCTACATTTTTTGAACAGTAAGTTTTTTTCTATCTTTTACGGTTTACTAGTTATACTAAATTAAGCAAAATTCATCCAGAATAAACATGTCTTTATAAACTATTCCCAGAAAATTCAAGATATACATTTTATTTTTGATAGAAATGGCTTTAATATGTGATATTTTAATCAAAATCATTAGTGCCATTTTTAAGAAAAACAAAATTTTCGAAACATTTTCCATGTAAAGGGTAGTCAGGGGTGGGGGAATTTTCTTGAAAATCTTCGTGTCGCATCCTTGGAAGACACCAAACCTAAATACCAAGTTTGGTATTCAACTGTCTTTTCATTTTTGAGGTATGCTGTCCACAGACAGACAGACAGACACACACACACACACACACACACACACTCACTCACTCACACACACACGGACCTATTTCTGAAAATGTTTTTTTGGGACTCAGGGGGTCCTAAAACATGTATTTCCGGTGAAATCTCGACATCGAATTTTTGGGTGGAATACAATACTTCTCTATCCCTATGTACATTGTACATACGGGGCTAGAGAAAGTAAAAAGGCCAAGTCAATTTTGTCAGTTAACAAGCCTATGGCGAGTGTTTTCTGGGATGCACAGGGAATTAGTTTTATTGATTATTTGGAAAAGCGTAAAAGTATCGCTGGTGACTACTGCAATGTTTGAGTGATGAGGTGAAAAGAAAAAAACATTTGATAAAAAACAACAAAACATCTTGTTCCATCACGACAATGTTCCGACCCATCGTTCAGTCATTGCAATGGGAGAAATGTGCGAATTAACGTTCGAATTGTTTGAACATCCACCATATTCGCCAGATCTAGCACCTGTTCCAAAACCTCAACAAATTTCTTGAAGAACGAACATTTCACAGACACGAGGAGATCATTGATGCGGTTAATACTGATGGATCTTTAATTATTATTGGAGATGATCAAATGTATAATGCTATTGTAACTATTCACTCTTTCATTGAGGACTTTGATAAACCGCACTACAGAGATGGTTTAATTAAATTAGAATACCGATATGACAAATGCATTAACCTTTCTGGAGATTATGTTGAGAAATAAAGCAAAAAAAAAAAAATTAAATGCTGTTTTCCTTGGCCCGGCACTTATCATCCGACCCTAGTATAGGAAAGCTAAGTAATAAGACCATTTCTGCTACTGTTTATCTCGATAAGCACGAGTAGATGGAAAAATAAGCTTATTAAGAATAATTTGCTACTCAAATGTAGAAAATGCGAATGGAACACGTCATATTTTTCGGTAAAAAGGGCCGATGTATTTGCCCCAAACTATAATAATGCGGTAACATACATGCATTACATTGCGCTTGCGCGCGCACGCACACATGCACTCACTAACACACACACACACACACACTCATGCACACATACACACTAGGAAGAAACGAGTGGTCAGGAATGGCATGGTTTAGGCTGGGGTGGGCATTCTGT
The DNA here is from genome assembly GCA_030762935.1 of Hymenopus coronatus. Lineage (NCBI taxonomy): Eukaryota > Metazoa > Arthropoda > Insecta > Mantodea > Hymenopodidae > Hymenopus > Hymenopus coronatus. The sequence continues at coordinate 176,297,565 of CM060892.1, read as the reverse complement.
GTTTTGGATGAATACTGGACACATATCTTGCGGAATGTGTACAGTGGGAGTACCAGCGAACAAGTGCACTAAAAGGAAAATGTTTAAGGCCTAGTAGAGGAAATTGGCATGTTGGGATCTACTAGCTGACCAGAGGAACTGCAAAACGTGGGCAATTTCCTCGCTGAAGTGCACGAAACCAAATAAAATTTGTTCAGAATGTCAGAGTTAATTTATCTCTATTTTTGTTTGTTTTTGTTTTGTTTTCTTTCTTTAATTTTCCCTTTTGTTTCTATTTGTCATCTTTAGCCTGTATGTGAATTATGTATGCCCGGCCAACAACCCATGCAGTAAGTGTTTGCGTAATAACTTTAATAATTTGAGTAGTTAAATAGTCGCCATCCATGGTGTAGGGGTTACCATGCTAGCCTCTCGCGGAGGGCGATGGATTTTTTTTTTCAGGCGTAAAAAGCCTTAGCATGGCATCCTTCGGAAAGGAACTATAGCTGTTGGTCCCGTGTACATAAAAGAACCTCAAGTCTGATAAACAGGCCTCTGAGCAAAATTAAGGGGTCCTTCACACCCAACATAGAATGGGACGCTGAGAACCATTACAGTTAAAGAGCGTCCACAAATGAAAATCGCCCGCCTGGGTAGTGTGTTGGTAGCGTGTCTGCGTGTCGTGGGTTCGAATCTTGCTTAGGATTTTTTCGGGGTTTTCCCTTATCCTGAGCAGACAAATGTCAAGTAACTTTAAGCTCCATGGACCCCGAGAACATTTGAGCATCATTTCACCAATTTCATTCGTCGTCCGATATGATCAACTAAGTTAAAGGAAGTTAAGCTAAAAAAAAAAAAAAACTCCATTTAGCTTTCCTATCTATTCACACACACACACACACACACACACACACACATATCTGCTCTATACTATCAAAAATTGTTAACCACACAGAATTTTCAGATTCTTGACGGACCTATTATATTCAAACCGATATCTAGGTCTTTCTTTTTCACGATTACTGTCTTCTGGTCGTCAGTATGATAAGCACACAGCACAGATCCTCTTATCTTTACTCTCCTTCCCTCGCAATGTTTACCAGTCTATAAAACAATTGTATTTTAGTGTACATTAACAAATATATGGATTAATCCCAATAATTTGCATTACACGCAACACAGAAAAACATTAAATTTCTTGAATAGCCTGTCCCGGAAATCAGCTCCCATTCTATGAAAACAATCTCCTTACCTACAACCCATGTCATCAAACCATTTAATAACATTTCATCTGAACAGCATACATTTCTCTCCATCACAAACATTCCTTTGTGTGCGAATTATTTGTTTCACTGAACGGCATTCCAACTTTGCTACGAGTGAATGACTTGCTTCTGTCGTTAATGTCTCCCAAAATATATTGACGTTACAGAAAAAATGCGATTGGATGTCACGAGTATACTTAATTATACGCACTTAAATAAATATGGGAACTCTGTGTGTCGTGTAATGTAATTATGTACTTCAGGAAATTAATGGTAATATGTTATTACATGCCACCATACAAAACACAGCACATTCCGCACCTTTGCAGATAATAGTGTAATTCTACAACATAAATTAAAATGTTTTATACACTGTGAAAATAAATAACAATTAGTAATATTTATGACTCTTGCAATAAATAACTAATATTTTATTTATTTTAACAACACTCGTCAAAACCTCAATAAAACTGAATTTTACTTATTTTATATGTTGCAGTAAATTCTCAAACCAGCAAATAATAATAATAAGAATAATATAATTGCTATCTGTGCTATTCTTATTGCTATTCACTGTATCCTTGAATGTTCATTCTTACATCAAACTTGTTCACCACCTGCTATTGTGCACTTTATTAAATTACTTGTTTCCGCACAAATTCACAAGAAAAGTATGTATAATACGAGTCTGTGTATAAAACAGTACGAAGACTTACAGTTAAAGCATACTAAGTCACGATGTCCCGTAAGGGTTCAGAAGCGGTTTCCTACCTTTCCCCTTAAAAAGTTATTTTCTATTAGGAAAGACGATGCCTTAAGATGCGCACTGCCAACAACACCGTCCTCTAGAAATCTTTGGGCGATTAGATTTACTATGCTGTTCAGATTGTGCAAAATTGTTGTATCCATCGTTTGCACGTACTATGTACATAGTGTATAGAGAAGGTATTGCACTCCACCCAAAAATTCGATACAGAGATTTCACCGGAAATATATGTTTTGAGACCCCCTGAAACCAAAACAGCATTTTTAGAAAAATGTCCGTGTGTGCGTGTGTGTGTCGGGGCAGCATAGCTCAAAACAAAAACACCGTTAAATACCAAACTTTGTATTTAAGTTCGGTGTCTTCCAAGGATGCGATACGAAGATTTTCAATCAAATACCCCATCCCGAACTACCCTTTACATGGAAACAATTTTGATTTTCTCAAAAATGGCTCTAACGACTTTGATTAATGTCACTTATATTTAAGATATTTACATGATAAATAAAATGCTTATCTTCAATTTTCTGGTAATAGCCTCTGAAGACATGTTTATTCTGAATGAATTTTGCGGAATTTTGCATAACTGGTAAACCGTAAGAGATAGGCACACAAAAAATATAGATGTCGTTAAAACACACAATTTATGTTATATACATTGTTTTCGTGGAGTTTACCGTTTTTTATATCCCTTGTTATCAGTTTCAACTTTAAAATACTTATACTTTTCTCATACGGGAATTTATTAACTCCTGTGCATACAAACAAAGCTACTTCAATCACATAGCAACCAGCTTTCAAGAGATTTAGCCTATAATAGTCCCATATTTGCCTTCTACTAACAAGGAAGCAAGTAATAAGACTCTTCTCCTATTTTTTTTTCTCAATTAGCACTAAGTAAATAGAAGAATAAGCTTTCTAACAATAATTTACTGTAGCTTTGTAGAGAAAGTCGTGTGAATTAAACACATCAGATGTTTTGTTAAGGTCTTCAAACGCTTTTTTATATCTTTTAGATACCAATAACAGAATGACTATGGATGGTGGGTTAACTAATCAACACAATAAATAGCGCATTAATGATTCGCAAGCACGGTTGGACGGAGTCAGAAGACGAAAGGGCATTTTATTTACATACCCTGGTAAATCTTTTACTTTCTGCCCGTCCATTGACCTTTCTAAAATAAATCTTACGTAATGTGTACACGAGTTCCAATCTTTCGCCTCTTTCTCACGCACACGCACGCATACACACGCAGACAGAAAACCATTAAGCTACGGATGTATATTTATAAATTTACTTCACTTACATGTTTGTGCCATTAGAATGTCAACGTTGCAATTAAAGTGCCGCTTACCTGGAAAAAAAAAAAGAAGTAAAAATTATAAACACATTTTAAACACAATAATAACAACAACAACAAAATATTTTATTTGCTTCCGGATATGCACAGTACACGATTTAAGTACGATCACACTAAATTGTAAATGTATATCCTTTCCATGTCCACATTAAACTGCTAGCAGAAGTCGTCCAAAACATATTGGTCAAACTCAAAATCCTTATTTAAGAACATTTTTATTTCAAATGCAACATTATGTATACTGTTAATATAGAGCTATAAACGACTACATAGCTATGTGTAATGATAGCACTTGTAATTACTATTAGCTGATTTTCTACCAATGCTGTCAATGCCCAATTCATTTATTATTTTGGATAAATAAAGCTGATTGACTGCTTGATTGATGAATGCTTGATTTATATCTCAATACTAACGCGTTCATATTCGCCTGATTTTATCTACCTATTCTGCAATAAACTACTCTTACGACAATTTATTACTCTACTTCATGCTAATGGAAATAAAAGATTAACATAAATAGTTTTATTACATAATTGATATTATAATTTAAATTTATACCAGTTATTATATACAATGCGTGATATTTTGTGATGTGCCAAAACTTCAGTTTGCATGATTATTTAAATCATCACTTTTACTGTCTAAATTCGATGTTCTCATAAAAATGAGCCACCTATTGCCTTTCATAAAAATATAAACACAAGAAATTCAAGTATTACAATTAAGGTGTTTACAAATATGTATCATATTTTTATATCAAACTTAATTATTATAGAGAAATGATTACTTTTCGTACTCTTCAAAAGTCTAGATTTTTCAAAATTATATGACTATTTTCTTTAATATACCTATGAAAGACAGTGTAATTTTTTTTAGAAGAATTGATAAAAAATTGCATCGTTTGGAAAGTTTTGAGTGCGCAAAAATGTTAGGAAAAGGTTTGCGAGAAAATAAAGTTTGAAGGTCAGAGTGTATTAATAAGCATTCCCCAGGCCATTTCAGCTGATTGTTAATTAAAGTGCGCCCAGTAAGAAAAACGATATAGTTTTGTAATATTTAGAATTCATATCAGTTTATTGTGAAAAAAGTAAAAATTTAATTTTTTACAATTTTTAGTAAAAAATTTCACCGACATTTCCTTTTCGACTTACGCTGCTCTCTCTCTCTCTCTCTCTCTCTCTCTCTCTCTCTCTCTCACACGCGCGCGTATGCAATTTTCAGAAAATTATTTGTTTTGGATTCAGGGGATCTCAAAACATATTTCGGGTGAAATTTCGACATCGAATTTTTGGGAGGAATACAACCCCTTCTGCACCTACTACGTACATGGTACGTGTCGAGATAGCAAAAATATGATATTTTCCACTCACATTACTTTCTTTACCTGTTCTGTAAACTAATTAACCTTACAACAGATTATTCGTCTATATACTTCATGCAAATCGAGATAAACGTTACGTTAGGTATCAGCTTACCCTTTCCGTGTGTAGGACTGACACCCCTCTAGGAATTACAAGCGGTATCTAGCTAGGGATCAGAAGCCTACCGGTGAGCCAACAACCTGGAACGAGTGGTTGGCCTGCAGCCAGGCATGAGCATGAGGAAATGGATGATGTGGAATGAAAGCGAAATAGATGATAGGAAAGGTGAAGATGGAGCAATTAGTGAAATGAGTGGCGGGGGAAACCGGAGGACCCAGAGAAAACTCGCCCAGACGCCGTTTCCTTCACCACAAATCCCACATGCGGGCGCTTGGGATCAAACGCGCCTTGGTGGGAGTCGAACGGTATAGCCACTCCGCCATGGCGCCGCCATCGACATAAACATTAGCAGAAATGGTCTTAATACTTATTTCAAGCAGATTGGATATGGGAACACTAGGCTAAAGCGATAGCTAAATCATTTAAAACTGATCGCTATGTGATACAATTAAAATTCGGTCCTGTGTGCATGGTAAGGGGTAAAACAAAAGAGAATGAAACAAATATGAACTTTCAGTTTGAGAAAAATATAAGTAGCCATTGTAAAACTCAAAAAAATAAAAAGGAATATCCTCCGAAACCGTTAACTATAAAAATGTGTGTATATAGGTATGCATGTTTGTGTGTGAACACGGTAACTCAAAAACTAAAAAGCGGTTACAAACTATTATTGATATTTAAGTTTAGTGCCTTCCAAGACTGCGACATTAAGATGTGCAGGTAAATCCTCCTACACCAAAATACCCTTTACAAAAGTTGTAAATTCCTTTCTCAAAAATGACTAAAGATTTTCATTATAATGCCATTTATTGAAGATACTTGCATGGAAAACAAATGTACATCATGAATTCCTTGGGAATGGTCTCTCCAGTCCTATTCATTCTGAATGAATAACTGATAAACCACAAGAGATAAACATAAACTAACTGCACAAAAATATAGATCTCAAGAAACATACACTTGTCATATACAATTGTTTTTGTAAAGTTAACGATTTCCGAAATATTCCGTGTTATGTTTCAATTTTAAAATACTCACACTTTTCTCACACGGGAAGTTTCCATTTGTTTCATTACTTCTTTACTCCTAGCCATGCAAAGAACGCCGAAGTTAATTACATCATATAGCGACCAGCTTCTTAAAGATTTGACTATAGCTTTGGCCTAGTGTATTCTCTTAATTCGATTCTACTTACAAGGAACTAAATAATGTAATTTCTGGTAATGTTTATCTAAATTATCTAGGCTCTTTTGTAAGAATAGTGCATTTGTAGTACAGGTAGAGAAATACATGTGAATGGAATATATCAGATTTTTTTATTTGCTATATAGAACAATTACTTTTTGGCAATATAATATAGCGTCACACATTTATTTTCCAGTGAATGAAAAAACACCTTTTCGTTGGACTTTTACTGAATGTTAGGTGTCCAGGTTATAAAGGTTTTACAGCACCGAATAAAGAAGAAACTAACATGCTGGGTGCAAATAAGATAAGCCAAAAGGATTGTTGGGTATACGAGTTCATCATCACTGGTTACACTCATTATATTATACTTCATTAGTTGTTAGTTGGGGAAAGCAAAATAAACCGTTACGCTTCCATACGTTGCAATTTCTCCCAAAGTGCAGTAAAGTGTAAGTTATCAATATGGTTTTAAGAGTAACATACCGTAATGCTATTTAATGCAAAGGAGACAACAGACAAACGTCTTCGTAGAAGAGTATATAATAAAAGAAACAACCAGCTACTTATTTTACTTGCCATATAAATGTGATAAACGTGTAAGCACACAGGCAAAGGAGCAATAAAAGCACAATATCATGATTCACGAGATCATATTTTCAGTGTTTATGTCGCTAAGAGGTCTTTAAACGCAAATCGGAAAGGTTAGCAAGCAGCGACCGCGTCGTAAAAGGGAGCTGGCGAGATACGACGTTAAGGCTACCACTCATCAACACTGTATATGTCTCTAAGGGAACATAACGTCATTTCCTCTACAATGTTTTATGGCACAATGCATTTGGTCCATTGCGAATAAAACGGCGTTTCTTACTCCGAAGAAATTTCTCTCGTTTTACGAGGTTCCTTAGCTTCATACATTTCTTTTGTAGCTGCTCACCAGCTCATTGTCCGAAAGGTATTAAACGGTGACATCTGAAACCGGTGTCATTCATTTACATTACAATGTAAAGTAGGTAAAACATTCATTGTAGCATTATTATTTACAACGGTTACAAACAAATTTCCTAGCTATGGCGATATTACTCCATTTGTTGAACGTTATGGCGTCGAGACTCGAAATACATCTTATGCACTTCCTCAAGGATTTGTCATTGGTTCTCCTTTTATTTTTCGTGGCTACAATTGACTTTACAATCAATGTAGTTTTCAATCACTGTTACATACTGACGGCTTGACTACAATCGACTTTCCTATTAATATTGTATCAATCACTGTTACATGCTGATGGCTTGACAACAATTGACTTTCCAATCAATATAGTCTCAATCACTGTTATATGCTGATGGCTTGACAACAATTGACTTTCCTATCAATATAGTCTCAATCACTGTTACATACTGACGGCTTGACTACAATCGACCTTCCTATCAATATTGTATCAATCACTGTTATATGCTGATGGCTTGACAACAATTGACTTTCCTATCTATATAATCTCAATCACTGTTACATACTGACGGCTTGACTACAATCGACTTTCCTATCAATATTGTATCAATCACTGTTATATGCTGATGGCTTGACAACAATTGACTTTCCAATCAATATAGTTTCAATCACTGTTACATGCTGATGGCTTGACAACAATTGAATATCCAACAATTGACTTTCCAGTCAATATAGTCTCAATCACTGTTATATGCTGATGGCTTGACAACAATTGACTTTCCTACAATTGACTTTCCAGTCAATATAGTCTCAATCACTGTTACATGCTGATGGCTTGACAACAATTGAATATCCAACAATTGACTTTCAAATCAATATAGTTTCAATCACTGTTACATGCTGATGGCTTGACAACAATTGACTTTCCAGTCAATATAGTCTCAATCACTGTTATATGCTGATGGCTTGACAACAATTGAATATCCAACAATTGACTTTCCAGTCAATATAGTCTCAATCACTGTTATATGCTGATGGCTTGACAACAATTGACTTTCCTACAGTTGACTTTCCAATCAATATAGTCCCAATCACTGTTATATGCTGATGGCATGACAACAATTGACTTTCTTAACAATATAGTCTCCATCACTGTTACATGCTGATGGCTCGACTACAATTGACTTTCCTATCTATATAATCTCAATCACTGTTACATGTTGATGGCTTGATAACAATTGACTTTCCTATCAATATAGTCTCAATCACTGTTACATGCTGATGGCTTGACTACAATTGACTTTCCTATCAATATAATCTCAATCACTGTTACATGATGATGGCTTGACTACAATTGACTTTCCTATCAACACAGTCTCAATCACTGTTACATGATGATGGCTTGACTACAATTGACTTTCCTACAGTTGACTTTCCTATCAATATAGCTTCAATCACTGTTACATGTTGATGGCTTGACTACAATTGACTTTCCTATCAATTTAATCTCAATCACTGTTACATGATGATGGCTTGACCACAATTGACTTTCCTATCAGTATAATCTCAATCACTGTTACATGATGATGGCTTGACTACAATTGACTTTCCTATCTATATAATCTCAATCACTGTTACATGTTGATGGCTTGACAACAATTGACTTTCCTATCAATATAGTCTCAATCACTGTTACATGCTGATGGCTTGACTACAATTGACTTTCCTATCAATATAATCTCAATCACTGTTACATGTTGATGGCTTGACAACAATTGACTTTCCTATCAATATAATCTCAATCACTGTTACATGTTGATGGCTTGACTACAATTGATTTTCCTATCAATATAATCTCAATCACTGTTACATGATGATGGCTTGACTACAATTGACTTTCCTATCAATATAATCTCAATCACTGTTACATGATGATGGCTTGACTACAATTGACTTTCCTATCAATATAATCTCAATCACTGTTACATGATGATGGCTTGACTACAATTGACTTTCCTATCAATACAGTCTCAATCACTGTTACATGATGATGGCTTGACTACAATTGACTTTCCTATCAATATAATCTCAATCACTGTTACATGATGATGGCTTGACTACAATTGACTTTCCTATCAATATAATCTCAATCACTGTTACATGATGATAGCTTGACTACAATTGACTTTCCTACAATTGACTTTCCTATCAATATAGCTTCAATCACTGTTACATGCTGATAGCTCGACAACAATTCACTTTCCTATCTATATAATCTCAATCACTGTTACATGCTGATGGCTTGACTACAATTGACTTTCCTATCAATATAGTCTCAATCACTGTTACATGTTGATGGCTTGACAACAATTCCTGCGGTGCCATAAGTAGTTAAAGCGGGCGTTAAACACTACTACTTGACAACAATTGACTTTCCTATCTACACAGTCTCAATCACTGTTACATGTTGATGGCTTGACAGCAATTAACTTTCCTATCAATATAATCTCAATCACTGTTACATGCTGATGGCTTGATTACAATTGACTTTCCTATCAATATAATCTCAATCACTGTTACATGCTGATGGCTTGATTATAATTGACTTTCCTATAAATATAATCTCAATCACTGTTACATGCTGATGGCTTGATTACAATTGACTTTCCTATCAATATAATCTCAATCACTGTTACATGCTGATGGCTTGATTACAATTGACTTTCCTATCAATATAATCTCAATCACTGATTGTATTATTTCAGTATTAAGGTTTTATTGTGTAAATACACTGGTTAAAAGAAATGCTCCATATAATGATTGTCCTTAAAATATTTCTATCAATAATTTATTAAATATGCTAGCACAGATATCTTTGATATCAATTTTTTATATTACTGACTTTCTACTTTCCAAAACTTTTGATTTTTCTGATTTTTCATAAGTCAATTTACTTTTCAAAATATGGGCATTTCTTTCAACAAGACAATGATCATTTTAAAGTACTTCCGAGAATCAATACAACATTTCTTATGAAATTAACATTTGTTGTGTTCTATTCACATGATTTTCTCTACTCTTCTACAAACTATTCTTACGAAAGTTTATTCTTTAATTATTTGCTGATAAGCCTTCATTACACATTCCAAAATTGGGGTGTGTGTAGGTAGTTTAACCTTTAACTTTGTAAGTCGCATTGAACGATGAATGAAATGGGCGAAATGACATTCAAATAGGCCCGAGATTTATGATGCTTAAAGTTATTTGGCATTCGTATTCTCAGGATTAGGGAAAACTTGGGAGCGAGGGGACCTTATCGGATAACTCACCCTAACCGAGTTTTGAATGTGCCCTCCTCAAATTGCAGAAATGGGTCACATGTAACTTCCTTCCTAGCATAAGAAACTACATTAGGTTAAAGTACTAGTCACATGTATTAAAAAGCGATTTGCGATGAGTTGGCTTTGAAATTCCATACTCTTTGCTTGACAACAATAGAGAAACAAAAAGCTACTTTCTGCTTTAAAACATGAGTTTGGAAACTCAAACAGATAACAAATAATATCGCGGAAATGGTTAAAGCTACAAAAAGATGTTTTTTACGAGAACTAAATTTTCTGGGTGGTGAAATTTTGTCTAAATTAAGTTTACCAATTATACAAAAAAATATTTCACGGAACTTACCACAGCAAGCACTAAACATTTTAAACTTTCATCAACTTGGAACTTTCTTAATTCAATTCTTAGGGGAGAGATGGGTGGCTAATATAATGTTAGCGGGCATTCAGATTTTCAAGATGTATATACATACGTTTCTGAATTGTCCTGATTGGTAGACATAAACGATCTCGGACGGGAGTTAAATATGTCGTAAATTCTCTTTAATTCATTTATAACTTAATTCCAAACATCAAATGTGGAAAAATATAGAAAAAATTGTATTTTCTGTTTTCTTAACTAAGGTACTGTATTCCACCTTGATAGAGTATGTTCAATCTTAACATAGCAAAATGTTCATTAACTTTTATTTTCTCCAAAATTAATTCTTAAATGTTGGCCTCTTATACGCTTATTATTAACTTACTACAGTAACGCACATAAACTATTCCTGATCGATCTTTGTTTTCTTTAATTTTTAATTAGAATTAGTGCTATTTTGAAACTTCCGTGGGCCTTGCACTGTTGGATGAGCGAAATGAATTAGTAATGGATCTGGAGTACCCTGGTACGGAACGTTAACAGCGCACGTTGTTCCTGGAGGAGGAATACCAAAGAGAAACGCTTGCAAAGAAGGGGAACAAAGCCTGAAATTAATGACTTCAATCAGAGTTTTGTTCCCTCCAAGATTCTTCACTTCTTCTGACAGCTTTTGTTGATTTCAACAGTAAAATAGCTCCGAAGGCTGAATATTTTCTGAATTTTGTATCCGAATTTGATTGTACCCTGATTTTCTACTTACGAGAGGAATCATTTCATTCCACTATAATAATTATTTTAGAGATTTTACGGCAATGCATGCTTTGAGGCCCACCGAATGAAAGCAATTTAGAAATGGTGCTCGTGATTGAATGAGAAGAAATACCAAACTTAGTGTACGAGCTCAGTATCTTTCAAACATGAGATACGAAAATTAGAAACTTAATGTGTTCCATTCACATGACTTTCTCTACATCTGTGTAACAAATTATTGTTATAAAGCTTATTCTTCTATCTACTTAATGATAATCAAGATAAGCATTAGTAAAACTTATCTTTAAGTAGCAGCGAAATAAGCAATATATTATGCTAAAGCGATAGTCAAATGTTTTAAAAGCTCATTGCTATGAGGTTGAAATGAGTTTCTTTGCATGGCAAAGAGTAGTTCCCGTATGAGAAAAGTTATTTTAAAACTGAAACCAATAATAGGAAATGTCTTGGAAATCAACTCAAAAAAAAAAAAAAAAAAATATATATATATATATATATATATATATATATATATATATATATTTTCTGTAATAAGTTTTCGTCCATCTCTTACTGTCTCCCAGTTAGGCAAAATTCATCCAGAGCACAGAGGTCTACAGAGGTTATTCTCAGAAAATTCGAGATATACTTTTTATTTGTCATGTAAATATCTTAAATATACCTACGGTATTTTAATCAAAATTATTAGAGAGAATAACGATTATCGAAACTTTTTCCAAGTAAAGGGTAATTTGAGGTGAGATTTTTCTCAAAATTTTCGAGTCGTATCTTTGGGAAATACTAAATACCAAGTTTGGTATTTTACTGACGTTTCGTTTTTGAATTATCGTTTTCACAGACAACGGACACATATACACACAGATGAACTTTTTTTTTTCCTTGTAAGAGGTAGTAAAGAGTAGCGCCTGGCAGAAAAGATGTGGCTATATTTTACACGAAGCTGTGGAGTGTAAGTGTTGCAGTCTCTCCGGCGCCGCAAGAGAATAGTATTGATGCATTACCAGCGATTAGCAATACGTGCGTGGTTTCCGAGTGTTTTCGCTGGAGGAAGGCCCACGACGTGAACGTGCTCGATGAAGGCCTGCCGGAGATTAGGTACCTCACTCTCCATGCATTACTATGGCAATCAGACCCTCTGAGTAAGTGGGGGATCTTAACAACACCCTTAATTGCTATTTTCGTCTGCAGGAAGGCGAGACAAAATCAAAATTCGGAAAGACTAAACCCTGTTAAAACTCCCGTTTTATCTGTGGTCTTTGAAAGCACATGCTTTGACTATTTCTACTTAGTACATAAGTAGAGAGGGTATTGTACGTCAGCAAAAATTCAATACCAAATTTTCAATGGAAATACAAGTTAGGGTCCCCTGTATAAAAATCTGATGTGTTCCATTCACATGACTTTCTCTACATCTCTCAAACAAATTATTCTTAAAAAGCCTATGCTTCTATTTACTTCATACTGTTCGAGAAAAAAATAGCAGAAATAGTCTTATTACTTGCTTCCTTGTAAGTAGAAGGAAAATAAGGGAATCCCATAGATTAAAGTGATAGTCAAAAGTTGGTTGCCATGTGACTGAAATTCCTTTGTGTGGAGACGAGTTCACAAATTCCTGTACGAGAAAAGTATACGTTTTTTAAAGCTCAAACCAATAACAAGGAATATTTCAAAAACGATCAACTCCACGAAAAAAATGCAAATAACTTAAATTGTGTGTTTTAACGTGCTGTACATTCTCTTGTGTGGTAAGTTTTTGTGAATCTCTTATTTTAAGGCAGTTATGCAAACTTCCGTAAAATTCATCCAGAATAAAGTAGTCTTCTGAGGCTATTCCCAAAAAATTCATAATATATATTTTATTTGTCAGGTAAATATCTTTAATATATGATGTTTTAATCAAAATCGTTTGAGCCATTTTTAAGAAAATAAAAATATTTGAAAAAAAGTTCAATGTAAAGGGTAGTCGGGGATGGGGGGATTTTTCTGAAAATCTTTGTGTCGCATCCGTGGATGATACTTAACTTTGCTATTTTACCGATTTTTCGTTTTTGAGTTATCGTATTCACAGACACACTGACACATGGACACATACACGGAGCTTTTTCTGAAAATGCTTTTTTTGGATACAGGGGACCCTAAAACATATATTTCCGATGAAATTTCGGTATCGAAATTTTGGGTGGGGTGCAATACCTTCTCTATACACTATGTACATAGTACGTGTAGAGAAAGTAAAAAGCTTTGCGTCTATATCTGTGTCTATGCTCACGATAACTCAAAAGCGAAAAGTCGATAAGTTACCAAACTTCCAAGGATTTGACAAGAACAATTTGTTGAAAATCCCCCAACCCCAAACTAGCCTTTACATGGAAAAATTTCAAACATTTTGATTTTCTAAAAAATGTCTTTAACGACTTTGATTAAAATATCACATATTAAATATATTTACATGTCAAGCAAAATATGTGTACCTATCTTGAATTTTCTGGATGACTTTTGCATAACTGGTAAACCATAAGATGTGGAAAAAACATACTACACAACAAATGTACGTGTTAAAAGTCAGTTATTGACCTGTAACTTTTTTTACTGTAGTTGATAAATTCCGAGATATTTCTTGCTGTTGGTTTCAGTTTTAAAATGCTTGGAACTTTTCTCAAAGAGAAATTTGTCATCTCCTGATCACACAAATAAACGAATTTCAACCTTATAGCAACCAGTAAGCCTAGTGCGTTCCCTAGTTTCCCTGTAGCTTATAAGCAACTAAGTAATAACTAATAAGACATTTTCTACTAATGTTTATCTCGATTAGCATGAAGTAGATAGGAGAATAAGCTGTTTAACAATTATTTGTTACAGAGATGTAGAGAAAGTCATTGGGTGGAACACAACAGATTTTTAGAAAAAAAGTAGTGGTGTGTGTGTGTGTGTGTGTGTGTGTGTGTGTGTGTGTGTGTGTGTAAGATTTTCTATAAAATTCCCCTAACTCAAAACTACTTGGAACCATTTTTCTAAAATTTTAGTTTTCCCAAAATTGGCCCTAACGACTTTGATTAAAATATGTTAAGATAGTTTTACGACGAAGCGTGTATCTAGAATTTTCTGGGAATAGCCTCTGTAGTCCTTTTCATCTTGGATGTCTTTTGTATTACTAGTAAAGAGTCAGAGATACTTATAGATAGAAGCTTACTACACAAAAAATGTACATTCGTTAGAACACACAGTTTATCTCATACACATTTTTGTATAGTTAACCGTTTTCGAGATATTCCTGTTATTGATTTCAGTTTTAAACTACTTAAACTTTTCTCAAACGGGAAATTATCTTGCGTTTTATTTCTCGTTTGATTTACTCCTGGCATACAAAGAGAACCACATTTCAATTGTTTCACATAGTGATCATCTTTGAAAATATTTTTTCATCGCTTTAGCTTAGTGTATTTCCTTAGTTCTCACATAGAAGTAAGTACCAATATAGTTTCTTCTAATGTTTATCTCGATTAGCATGATGTAGATGAACTAATATTTTGTAATTATTTGGGAATATCCTCTAAAGCCCTTTTCATTCTGAATGGCTTGCGAACTGATAAACCGTAAGATGTAGACAAAAATTACTACTAAAAAAAAAAGTAGAGCTTGTTAAATAGAATTTGTTGTGTAGTTAGCCATTTCCGATTTATTCCTTATTACTGGTTTCAGTTTTAAAATATTAAAACTTTTATCATACAGGAATTAAAACTCTTGGAAGGCAAAGAGAAGAATTTCAATCACATAGAAACCACATTTTAAAAGAGTTGACTATTGTTTTAGCATAGTGTGTTCCTTTACTTGCATTCTGCTCACAAGGAAGTAAGTATTAAGACCATTTCTGCTAATGTTTAACTCGATTAGCTTTATGTAGATAAAAGAACAAGCTTGAAGAACATTTTGTATTAGAGAAAATGTAGAGAAAATCATGTGAATGGAACACATCAGATTTTGATTGAATTATTTTTTCACACAAGCCGTGTGTAGGGCAGGAGTTGGATAGGTAGAGTCAGATAAAAAATGCAATGCCATAGCCGGGATTTGAACCACGGATCTGCCGGTCTGTAGCCGGTTGCTCTGCCACTGAGCTATCATGGTACATGGCGGAATAGCATTGAATTTCTCAACTGGCTCGCATGTTTCCTGGTATACCGTAAGGTAATCTCAAATTGAATTTTTCAACCTGACTCTACCTATCCAACTCCTGTTCTAAACACAATTAAACCAATAACAATTGACATAATAGTTGACTAAACTATGAATTCTGGGACTTAAAGTACTTAACATTGTAAGTCGCCATTGGGGTTGTCATCTCAAAACAATTTTGTGGTTTACCGGAAAACATGCGAGTCAGTTGAGAAATTTAATGCTATGCCGACATGTTGCCATGTTAGCTCAGTGGAAGAGTAGAGACCGGGAGATCCGTGATTCAAATCCCAACTATGGCATTGAATTTTTCAGTCTGACTCTACCTATCCACATCAGATTTTGTTATGAAACTTACACCCACCTTGACAGGTCTGCGAGGTCAGTTTTGCGCATTCATTGCAACCAATCTAAGATGTTTTGTTCCATTACCACCATACAGACTAGTTAATATATCGCATTCATAAGTTTTATATGGCACATACCTACTACTGTTTTACTCTCTCTACCATATACAAAGTTAATAATAAAAATAAAGTTAATAACCATATAAAATGTTAGTTGTGTAGAAATACTTTGTTTACATGGCAGCCCTCAATTGAGGAAAGTAATAAAATAATATATAGTTGGTAAAGAGGAAATTGTAATCCACCTAAAGGTTTGTTACCCAGATATCACCCGGAAATGCATGCTTGAAGGACCTCTGAGTAAAATCACTTATTTTTTCTAATACATATACTAAGTACAGATACTATTGCATTCCATACAAAATAATCTTATATGTTCCATTCACATGACTTTCTCTCGCTGTTACACAAATAACTTTGCATAAAAAAAAAGATTCTTCTTTTATCATGTTAATCAAGATGAAACTTGGCAGAAACTCTCTTATTACTTTCTTCCTTATAAGCATAAGAAACATAAGGGAATACACTAAGCTAAATCGATACTCAAATATTTTAAAAGCGAGTCCTCTGTGAAACAATTAAAGTTTGGTTCGCTTTGCATGGCCTACAGTAAAACACGGGAGATGAAACGGAACGTCCCTTCCGGTATGAGAAAAGTTTAAGTAGTTTAAAGTTGAAACCAATACCAAGAAATACCTTAGAAACTGTAGACTGTGCATAGAAGAGGCATGTTGCATAAATTATGTATTTTAACGAGATCTACTTTTTTTGTCAACCTCTTACGGTTTAACCATTATCATAAATTCTACAAAACCCATCCGCAATAAAGGGGTCTTCAGCGGCTATTCCTAGAAAATTCAAAATATACATTTTTTTTGTGAATGGGAATATCTGTAATATACGGTGTTTTAATCAAATTAATTAGCCACTTTTGAGAAAAACAAAATTCTCAAAAGAATTTCCAAGTTTTCAAGAAAATCTTCCCAACACAAACTTGGACGATACTAAAGATAAATACTAAGCTTGGTATTTAATGGTTATTTCATTTTTGAGCTACGCTGTCCACATACATACGGGCCTTTTTCAGACTCAGGAGACCTCAAAACACATATTTCCGGTAAAATCTCGACATCGAGTTTTTGGGTGGAGTACAATACCTTCTCTAACCATTATCGTACATTGAATATACGGGATAGAGAATGTAGACACCGAGGTTTCACTGCACATGCACCTTTCTTGGTCCCCTGATTAAAAGGGAAATCGTTCTTAGAAAAAAGTTGGCAAGTTCCTATGGCTGTGCATCTGTGAACAGTATAACTGTTAAATTCGGTTAAATACCAAAGTTAAATATTAACTTCTGCGAATATGAGATTAATTTTTTTAAGAAAATCCCCCACTTCAAACCACACTTTGCTTAGAACATTTTTTGAAAATTAAAACCGCTAATTTTTATTAAAATATCAAATATTTAGGACATTTTGTGATAGATAATTTCTACATCTTGAATTTTCTGGAAATAGCCTCTTAAGTGTTCTTCATTCTGGCTGATTTTTGCATAAACGATAAACGTAAGGGATAAGCAAAATATTAACTGAATACTTAAGAAAACAGTTGATCTCTTTACTGAACACACTTTAAGTCAAATATTGTTTTTGTTTTTTATTTTTTAAATTAGCCACTTCGAGATATTCCTTCTTATTATTTTACACTTTCAAACATTTATACATTTCTCAAAAGCGACGACATTCTTTTTTATTTATTTTCTTTATTTTTACTTCTGGCCATGCAAAGGGAACGAAATTTCAAACCCATCACATTGTGACAAAATCTTAAAGCTGTTGCTTTACCCTAATGCTTTAATGTATTCCCTTGTACGTACAAGGAAATAGATCAATTTCTGCTAATGTTTATCTCGCTATAGAGAGACTTTCTTAAGAATAATAGGTGAAGAAAATAATGTGAGCGTAACACATCAGATTTTTATCTGTAGAAGAGTAGGTACACTTCTTTCCTTTCGTGTCTTGCAGTTTAAGAAGGACTGGGTTACATGAACTCCTACTGAAATACTAGAAGATCTTCCCTATAGAAGACTCTTTCCTAACCTTATATAAGGTGGATCACAGGAAAAAGGAAAAACGGAGAGGCCAAAAGCTATTGGTAACCCGAAGCGGTGAGCTTTGCATAGTTCTTAGCCTCGAATGTGTTCAGATCAAGGATAAGGAACATAGAGAAGAAATATTGTGTTGTAATGGACTATCATGGCTTGTAAACTGAACACGTTTTAACACTAATTTCTTTAAGAAATAACTTTCTCAACATGAGACTGTGGATTCTTTACTGTTGAACCGTAATTAGTGTAAACCATTCTAACAGCCTATTCTATTTCTAATCTACGATTTTACGCAGCCCACTCATTCGCAAGAATGAAAATTACAGCGATTCAACAACAAGTATATGTCTTCATTATCTTGTATCAAAAATCGCATTTTTATGCCACACATGTTTTAAGCACCACACCAAATTTTAAGAACTACTTAAGGATTTGTAAATGTTACTTCTTTTATGAGAACGTATGCATCAGAAAGGCACATTGCTTGTCACATTAGCAAATCAGTAAAAAGAAAATCTGATGTGTTCCATTCACATGACTTTCTCTAAAACTCTGCAATAAATGATTGCTAAAAAGCTTATGCTTCTATTTACTTCCTGCTAATCGAGTAAAATTAGCAGAAATAGTCTTATTACTTGCTTCTTTGTAAGTAGATGCGAAATAAGGGAGTACCATAGGTTAAAGTGATGGTCAAAAGCTGGTTGCTATGTGATTGAAGTTCCTTTGTTTGTATGGACACGAGTTCAAAAAGTCCTGTATGAGAAAAGTATGTTTTTTATAGCTGAAACCAAAAACAAGGAATATCTCAAAAACAGTAAACTCCACGAAAAAAATGTATATAACATAAATTGTGCGTTTTAAAGTGCGTTACATTTGTTGTATGGTAAGTTTTTGTCCATCTCTTTACGGTTTAGCAGTTATGCAACATTCCGTAAAATTAACCCAGAATAAAGCAGTCTTCAGAGGCTATTCCCAGAAAATTCAAAATACACATTTTATGTTTCAGGTAAATATCTTTAGTATACGCTATTTCAATCAAAATCGTTAAGGCCATTTTTTAGAAAATCAAAATTTTCGAAAAAAGTTCCATGTAAAGGGTAGTTGGGGGTGGGGGGATCTTTCTCAAAATCTTCGTGTCGCATCCATGGAAGATACTAAACTTAAATACCAAGTTTGGTATTTTACAGACTTTTCGTTTTGGAGTTATCATGTTCACAGACACACGGACACACACGGACCTTTTTCTAAAAATACTTTTTTTGGATACAGGGGACCCTAAAACATATCTTTCCGGTGAAATCTTGGTACCGAATTTTTTGGTGGAGTGCAATACCTTCTTTATACACTATGTACATTGTGCGTATAGAGAAAGTAAAAATTATATTTGAACCACAAAATATATAAACGATACATATTCAGACATGTTAAATACTGTTCAGTGAATGGTTTCGCTGATTTTCAATGCCTTATATGAATTGTTTTAGCTTTTATAAATATATCAGTACATTTTTGCACTTTTATTTGCTTTTTACTTTTTCTACACGTACTAAGTGAGTACAGAAAATATTTGCATTATATTAAATTTTTGATTTCGTGATTTCACTGGAAAGACACGTTTTGTGACCCACTGAATTAAAAACGACATATTTAGAAAAGGGTGTGTGTGTGTGGACTTCCTGGCTAAAACTTTAATTTCAGCATCTTAAAAGATATGCCACGAACACTCTACACGACCCTTTACATGTATTGTATTTTTTTCAAATATGCCTCAAACGATTTTAATTAAAATTCCACATGTTTAAAACAATTTTTGTGAAAAATGTGTGTTTTTATTTTCTAGAAATAACCTCTGAAGTCCTCTTCATTCTGGATGGATTTTATATAATTGGTAAACCGTAAGAGATATACAAAATTTTACTGCACAAGAAATATTCCCAGGAATTCATTTTATCATCTAAATAGCTTTAATACGTGTATAGGGCACTATAATATGAAATGTTGGAGCCGTCTTTGAGGCAAATGAACGCTCTAAGAAATCTACCAAGTAAAGGGTAGTCTAGGCAGGGAAGGATCTTCTTTTTTTTTTTTATCTTCGCGTCACATCCTTGGAAAATTCATAACTTAAATGCCAAGTTTGGTATTTAATGGACTTTTCGTTTTTGAGTTTGCTGTCGACGCGCACACACACCTGTTTTTACTTTCTCCATACGCACTATGTACATAGTGTATAGAGAAAGTATTGCACTCCACCAAAAATTCGATACCGAGATTTCACCGGAAATATTTGCTTTAGGGTCCCCAATATCCAAAAAAAGCATTTTCACAAAAAGGTCCGTGTGTGTGTGTTTGTGTGTGTGTGTGTGTGTGTGTGTGTCCGTGTTTCTGTGAACACGATAACTCAAAAACGAAAAGTCGGTAAAATACCAAACTTGGTATTTAAGTTTAGTATCTTCCAGGGATGCGACACGAAGATTTTGAGAAAAATCCCCCCACCCCCAACCACCCTTTACATGGAACTTTTTTCAAAAATTTTGATTTTCTCAAAAACGGCTGTAACGATTTTGATTAAAACTTCGGATATTAAACATATTTACCTGACAAATGAAATGTATAGAGCACTTTAAAACACACAATTTATGTTATATACATTTTTTTCGTGGAGTTCGTCGTTTTTGTGACATTCCTTATTTTTGGTTTCTGCTATGAAAAACGTATACTTTTCTCATACAGGAACTTGTCAACTCCTATCCATATAAACAAAGGAACTTCATTGACATAGCAACCAGCTTTTGACTATCACTTTAACCTACGGTTGTCCCTTATTTCACTTCTAGTTACAAGGAAGCGAGTAATAAGACTATTTCTGCTAATTTTTTCTGATTAGCATAAAGTAAATAGAAGTATAAGCTTTTTAAGAATTATTTGTTGCATGGATATGGAGAAAGTCATGTGAATGGTACACATCAGATTTTTATTATTTAGGGTCCTTAATACATGCATTTTCGGTGAAATCTGGGAATGGATGGAATGCAGTACCTTCTCTACCTATTATATACACTGCATGTGGCAGAGAATGTAAAATAATGTTAATAGCACCATTTTGCGTAATGACGAGAAGGATAAAGCTGATAAACTTTCTGCAGTCATGCCAGTACGCTACGGGAGGGCTGATAACTGCATTACCGACCCACACCACCACTAAGTGTTTTCTTATGTTTGGAGCTACGGTCATAAAAATGTCCTTCACAACAAGTGAATTACGCGGGGATACTACGTCACTCTCTGGGTGGCAAGATCCTCGTTAGTTTTAACAACAGCAACTTAAAAGTCCACTTCCGCAGCGTTACGCCCTTTCTTCGGTTTACCTAACCGGAAAAAATGGGAAGTGGTTCTTAGTCCAACTCCCTTTGTTCAACGACAATGGGCACCAACAGGGGTGGAGGAACTGGAAATTATTTCCTTAGATAAACAAAGCTCTGAACTACCGGGCTGAAGGCCCGTGTCATGCGCCAGGTTTCCAACCGAGAAAATCTGTTGCGTTCCATTCACATGACTTTCTCTGTTCCGCAAACAAACTTTCTTTGTATAAGATTGTATAAGATTATTGATTATTGTATATTTCAGTTCTTATTTTAAGATTATTCTTTTATCTACATCATACTAACCGAGATAAATATTAGCAGAACTGGTGTTATTGCTTGCTTACTTGTAAGCAGAAGAGAAGTATTGGGATACACTAGGCTAAAACTATTCCTTTAAAAGCCGGCCGCTATGTGAAACAATTATCGAAATAGCCATTATCCATTATCGAAAATAGCGATTTATTGCTTACAACTAACCACAATGGCTACCATAACAACAATCAACAATACAATTAAAATTGTTCATTGATATAAGATTTAATATGCCATATAATAATTATTCCTGCATTAAAAACGTATTTCCTGAAACAAACGTAGACAAAGTATTGTATTGAACTTGGTGCAAAAGTAGTTTTATTATGTAACTCGTGGGTCTTAGATGACTCTGCGGTCGTGGTCTAACTTGACCCATTCTTTATTAAAGCTCGACTTTTGTACTTCGTTAAATAATATACTATTATTATAAGGCGTTTTAACAAAATTCGTTAACCATTTTTGAGAAATATACGTTTTTTTTAAAACATCAATATAAAAGGTAGTTTGGGGTGGGGGGGATTTTCTTAAAAATCTTCATATAGCACCCTTAAAAGATACTCAACTTAAACAACCAGTTTGGTATTCTGCGGTTTTTTAGTTTTGCGCTATGCTGCCCTCAAACACACATACACACACACACACACACACACACACACACAGGCACGGATTTTTTTCTCAAAATGTTTTTTTTCGGACTCAAAGAGACCTCAAAATATATTATATTTCCGGCGAAATCTGGACATCGAATTTTCGGGTGGAGTTCAATAGGTACCTTCTCAATCTATTATAGGTATACATTGTACATATATGCTAGAGAAAGTAAAAAATCTAACGTGTGGCATTCACATGAATATCACTAAAAAAAAAAAAAAAAAAAAAAAAAAAAAAATTAAATAAATAAATAAATAAAAAGGAATATTCCAACAAAGGATTCTTCTTCTACCTACACCATGCTAAACGAAATAAACATTAACAGAATTGGTCCTACCATTTATTTCCTTATAAACAGAAGGAAGATAGAATACACCAGGCTATTTCATCCGGAATGAACAGATTTTCAGAAGCTATTTCTAGAAAATTCAGGATATACATCTTATTTATGATGTAAATAGCTTTAATATACGGCATTTTAATCAAAATCATTAGAGTCATTTTTGAGAAAAGCATTTTGAAAAATATTTCTATATAAAGGATAGTTTGTGCTGGGAGATTTTTTTTTAAAATCTTCAATTTGCAGCCTCGGAAGATACTTAACAAAATACCAATTTGGTTTTTAATGGTCTATTCGTTTTACAGCTACGCTCTCCATAGACATACACACACGAACCTTATTCTAATATTTTTTCGGACTTAGGGATCTCAAAACATATATTTCCGGCGAAATCTCGACAACATATAATTTTTGGTGGAATATAGAAGGTACTTTCACTAGCTACTATTGTACATTGTATGTGCAAACGTGTAGAGGAAGCAAAAAGGGTTCAGTGGGAAATTTAAGATCGTGTCGGCATGACTGAGACCGAGAGATACGTGGTTCAAATCCCAGCTATGGCATTAAATTGTTTCAGTCTGTGCTCTACCTATCCAACTCGTGTCCTACATACGGCTGTAGAAAAAACAAATAGAACTAATTACAACTTGGATATAAATATCACGAAAACAGTGTCTCGAAATTGAAAATATGTTATCAGAATGCCTCCTGGCCAAGTGATCCGCGAACTGACTTCCCACCCGGAGTTCCCGGGTTGGATCCCCGGCTGGGGCGCGGACCCTTTCTTTAACCAAATCATTGCTTATTCCTCAGAGAGTCTAGACGTGTGTATGTTAGTGAATGTGCACGTATCTGAAACTAATAAGATAAGCAACCCTCAGTCAGCGAGCTATTTCACAAGCCAAAGCCTCTGATGCGACCATAAATGTTAAAGAGGGCTGTACGAATTAAAATAAAGAAAGTTTGTACATTCCATCGCAGCGTACAAAGAGTGTATAACGCCAGACTCGAACTTGCTGCCACGAGGGAGCATGGACCTAGTTTCAGTGCAGCGTGGAACTCTGCATTACGAAGCGTGTTAAGATTGCTCGTTTTATATCGTGCAGTAAATTCAGCTGCTGGATCCATGTAAGCTAAACGTAAAAATACGTTTTGTTTGTTAATACACTGATAAACGCTAGCATCATTATACGTTCATTCATTTTTCATTGTTCACTCTAAAATACAATGGATCCAAAATACTTTAGTAGGATTGTGGTAATAGATACGTATTTTGTTTCATCGCCGTATGGAGTTAACTTATAAGAAACTCTGAGGTAAGCCTCAGGTTACCCACTCCATTATGACTAGCTTCGCCATTAGTTAAATGTTCTTGCTATTTTCAATATGCAAAATCTTTAACGAAAATAGACGAAGGGCTCTGTAACTGAATTTATACTGATGGGTTCAAGAACTTGGTTCATAAACCCTGGATTTCAGAATTTTATTTGCTGATTCATCATTTCTATTATTGCAGCGGTTGGTATACAACTATGTATATATTTCATGTTTTAACGAGAGCAGGGCTCATAAGCATCCTCATATTGGGAAACAAATACTTTAAGTTCATAAAATATTGTTCCACGAGACATAAATTGCAAAAGTGACGACGTCAGAATATAATGGCATGTCATAACGTATTTCTCAGTTTCTTGCGAAAACATGAGGATAGAGAAAGGCAACAAAACTATGCTCTTCGTGAACATAAAGAATGCTTGGCGCCAGGCGCTAAAATAAGAAAACTTGAGAGCCTACTTTGCCTTTGTTTAATATTTTCCAATATTGCTCTCTCCGTTTGTGTACAACCAATCTCCCAAATCGTCCACTGGCTTCAATTCTAAACACCATTACAAGCACATGCATTTTGATCCACATTGTACTGTATTTCTTTCCAAGCTGAAAACACTATCGGAAATAGAACTTAGCGCTTTGGTAGCTATTTTCCACGCAAATATTTACCTACAGATACTAGAAACATTCATATTAAAACTACTACAAAGCATTGCACATGATATAAATTCTCGTTTAGCGTTCCTAACCTGCCCATACAGCGTAAATTAAATCAACCATGTCATTTTCGCTTGTAATAGAAGCAATTTTAATTATATTTTAGTTGCAACATTTTGTTTTAAACTTTCAATAATTTTTTCCATCCATAATAGTTTATTTTATATAACTTCTACAAACGATTCTTACTTATTTTACTTCAAGTTTAATGACACAAATGTTTAAATAAACAGTTTCTTTGCACACTTAATTATGGATACAAAAAGAACAGCGACAGTCAATATTTAAAAATCTGATGTGTTCCCCTCACATGACTTTCTCTGCATCTTTGTAACAAATTATTGTTAGTAAGTTTATTCTTGTACTTCAAGCTAATCAAGATCAACATTAGCAGAAATGGCTTAATACTTAGTTCCTTATACGTATAAGGTAAATAGGGAATACACTAAGACAAACCAACAGTCAAATGTATTAAAATATGGTTGCTGTGGGACTGAAACCCATTTTTTTGCGTGGCCAGGAGTTGACAAGCTCCTATATGAGAATAGTTTAAGTATTTTAAAATTGAAATCATTAACAAGGAATGTCTCGAAAGCGGTCAACGCTAGGAAAAAAACGTGTATGCAATAAATTGTGTCTTTTATAGAGATCTACATTTTTTGTGCAGTAAGTTTTCGTCTATCTCTTACGGTTTACCAGTTATGCAAAATTCAGAAAAATTCATCCAGAATAAAGTGGTAGGCATAGGCCATTCCCAGAAAATTCAAGGTTACATTTTATTTGTCATCTAAATATCTTAAATGTAAGATATGTTAATCAAAATCGTGAGACAATTTTTGAAGAAATCAGATTTTTTAAATTTTTTTCCATGTAAAGCGTTGTTGGGGGTTGGGGATTTTCTTGAAAATCTTCGTGGGAGATAATGAACTTAAATACTAAGTTTGGTGTTTAACGGGCTTTTCGTTTTTGAGCTATGCTGCACACACATTAGCCAATTAGTGAAAAGGGAAAGGAAAGGAAAGCAAATCAGCAAAACTATAAGAAACAATGTATAGGAACCACAATATATACTTCGTCCAACATGTAAAAAATGCAGATCAAAAATATAGAAACACCATTTGCATGAAGTGTTCGTAGAAGTCAACCTTAGTATGGCAAATGTGGTTTAGTTACGCTTTATGATGTAACAACTTCAATCTACTTGTAAATTTAACACGAGGCACTCCATCTTCTAGAATTGCTCTATATTTAGAAAACGTTACACTTAAATCACTATATAGAGCCTATAACCTCAAGAAAACAATACCTTAAAATGCAAGGGTTTGCGGAAAATCCACATTGCACGTGTCTAAAACCTCACACCCGGATGACGAACAGCAATACTGCCTGTCTATACTGTCTATACCATTTGTCAAAAAGAAGCGCTGTTGTTCCTTTGAACAATAAAATGTTGAGTGAAAACACCATCAATACTTTTCCCCCTTTCAGTCTTTCATTGATGGGACAAAATAAATTGCGGTAACCATTCAGAGAAAATACGCACATTTTTACTGTATCACTTTTCGACAGATGCTGCTAGAGAAAGTCGTCCATCACGTCCACGCACGTGCGAGCTCGACTGAAATGTATTATGTAATTAATTAAAACACAGAATTCCCTTTATTCTGCTTACACCCTACAGCGATTATCCTTTGTTTTTGCACGTCTTATGCGTCGGACACATTTACGTGCTAAACAGCAATGTTATAAATGATTCCTTTCCGATCTGTCTTAATAAAATTAGTTCCAGGTTCTCTTTAATAATAAAACAATCCAAGTAGGCTTTCCGTTGAAGCAAATGAGAAATATGGTTTGAAGTTTCAAGAGGTCACGTCAGTGAAGTAAACTTCAATGGAATGAAGACACAAAACGTGACCTTTTACTCGTTCATCGGTGCTAGAGTAAACATCAAGAAACTTTCTGTTGCGAGTGTATGTTGGGTGATGGCATACCGGCCTTCTGTTTGTTTAAAGCGGGCTAAATGAGAACAACTTTAAAAAAATGTTCAATTACATATTCATTTTTTAAGCAGAATACTTGTATTTTAAATATATTTTTAGAAATCTTACTGCAACTAACATGATGCGCTGTGAATCCTACAAGTCTCAAAAAATAATTATAATTCTTTCACTATTTGGAGTACAGAGGTACATTTTAGCTTACCTTTTAAGTAACGTTTTATTCTAAATATTGGTACTACTGCTATTAATATAACAGCATCAGTGTATTCAACTGATATAACTTCTGCATTTGCAAAATACAATGAGCCTTTAACTTTCCACTTTTACTTTAAGCAACATTATTTGTGTACGATTTGTTTGGTTTGTGTATTATAAATAAACAGTCTTCTTGGTAGGATGCCTTAATGCTGTTGTGGATCTGTTTTGGTGTTATTAGGCTGGGAAGTTCTTTAAAAAAACGATTAATTATAGGAAAGCGTGCGTATGTTTCTCAATAAAACACTTATTGTACCAGTAGATGAGTGATCTTAAAAGACACGCATCTAAACCTGATATCTTAAAACAGCCTGAGATGAAGTTAAGAGTATTTAACATTGGTGGAAACGGCTTTCAATCTCCCCTTAACTTGCTCCTACATAATATATTAAACTTGGATTTTGATTCCTTCAATTGTTTTGCCCCCAACTTGACCCTGAAGAGACAGAAATTCGAGAATTCCAAACACCCTATATTACTATCAAATGAAAAAATTAGGATATGTTACATTCACATTTTCTTCTCCTCCCCCCAAGGTTTTTTAGTGGGAATACAATCTATTCTTAGCAACGTTTATATTTCTATCTACTTCAATCGAGAAGTAACCATGCAGAAATAGCTACAGTATGCACTTCGTATTAGACACAACCAGATTAGCAGTGTTTAAATCTTTAACAACTAGATGCTCTTTATAAGGACCTTAAAATTCCATATTCTTTCCATGCAATCGCGAGTAAGAACTGACTTTGAAAAAATGACCTTGTATTGAACAATTCGAACCACTAATAACTGATAAGTATCTCAGAAATGACTTATGGCAGAAAAAATCTTAAAATGAATTATTGGGTCCCTTTAAGAAAATATTTGTAGTGCACGGGAATTACAATACTGAAATTCGGTTCTCTTTGTATGGCCGGGGGTATAATAAAATAAACACAAATGACGACTTTCCCTTTGAAAGAAATTGTAAGTGCTGTAAAATTTAAACCAATAACTTGGAATACAAAGGAAATGGTTAACTCCACAGCAAATAATGTGTTTGGGATAAATTACGTATTTTGACGAGATACATATTTTGTGAGTAGTAAGTTTTTGTCCCATCTGTTACGATGTACCATTTATTGCAAAAGTCAGCCAGAAGGAAGAGGACTTCCAAGAAAGTTCAAGATATCTATACGTTTCATGTCATGAAAATATCTTTAACCTGTGGTATTTTATTCAAAATCATTGAAGCCATTTTAAGGAAATAAAATTTTTCAAAATATATTCCATGTAAACGGTTGTTTGGTGTAGGGGGATTTTCTTGAAAATCTTCACGTCCCATCCTTAAAATATCAAGTTTGATATATAACCGAGTTTTCCATTTTGAGTTCTGCTGTTTACACACACACACACACACACACACACCACTCGCCTCTCATCTAGACGGTCGGGGTTCGATCCCAAGCGACCACATGTGAGATTTGTGGTGGACAAAGCTGCGCAGGGGCGGGTTTTCTCCGGGTTCTCCGGTTTCCCCCGCCATCACATTCCACCGGGGCTCCATCTTCATGTTTCATCAGTGTCATCGCCTGCGGTGCCAGAGCAATAAAAGCGGGCGTTAAACACTACCCAAAAAAAAACAGACACACACACACACACACACACACGTACAAGTGCGTACGCGCAAACAATTTTCTAAACTATTTTTACTTTCTCTAGCATGTATGTACATTGTACATAGCAGGTGGAAAAGGTATTGAATTCCACCAGAATTTTGATACTGAGATTCACCGGAAATACAGGTTTTGTGGACCCCTGAATTTAAAAAGAACTTTAAGAATACGATCGTATGTGTATGTGAGTGTAAACAGCAGAACTTAAAACGGAAAACTCGGTTAGATAATGTTAATTTAATGTCCAAGGATATCACACAAAAATTTTCAGGAAAATATCCCCATCCCATACTACCGGGAACATGAAACTTTTTTCAAAATTTTCGATTTTCTAAAACATGGCTGTAACAACTTCGATTAAAATGCTATGCATTAAATATATCTACATGAGAAATCAAAAATATATACTGAATTTCTTGGAATGGGTTGAGACGTCCTCTTCATTGTGAATGACTTTTGCATAACTAGTAGGTACACAGTAAGATATAGACAAAGATTTACTTCACAAAACATATAAATCTCGTTAAAACATACATGTCATATATACTTTTTTTTTTTTTTTTTTTGTAAAACAATAGAACTAATCATTTGAGATATTCCCTGTTATGGCTTTCAATTTTAAATTACTTAAACTTTTCTCAAACGAGAAGTTCTCCTCCGTTTCATATCCCTTTTATTTTATTCCTGGCAATGAAAAGTGAGTCGAATTTCAATGACAACAGTATAGGAACAGCTTTTAAAAGATTTCACGGAGTGTATTCCCTTATTTCTCTCCTACTTGTTAGGAATTAAAGAATAAGACAATTTCTGGTAGGTAATGTTTATCTTGAATGGCATTATACAAATAATAAAATAATCATTTTTAAGTTTGCAGAACAGATAAGAGACAGTCATGTGAGTGGAACAGATTTGATTTTTTATTCAGGGACCTTAAGACATATATTTTCGGTGAAATCCCGACTTTGAACTTTTTAGTGAAATGCAACACTTTCCCTATTTATTATACCCAAGTAGAGAAAATAAACATGATATGCAGTGAATTCATATTTTGGCATCCCGCTGAAAATATTCAAGTTTGATATTTTGCAGCACGACGATGTCAATCTTACATCAGAGTAGTCCGCCACAACGGCAACCTATCCTACTACGCTATACATAGCCGACAATCCCGTACAAAGACAAGGCCGCATTAACATTTACCCGCGTTTGAAACGTTACTCGAACCCGAATCCCTTTGATTAGGAATGAGCTTGGTACCGCCTCTCAATGTGCTAACTGACAATAGATATTTCTTTATGTCTTTGGTTCGTAACACCTTTAAGGAATTGTCTTATTTTCAAGTGACATAACGTCCACTAGATACCATATGGGCATTAGTTTCCACACCTACCGTTATTATCTGTCCAGCTTTAGATCACCGGTAATGTAAACAAAAGTAACAGATTACAACAATTGTGATTGGTAGTGTGGTGGTAGCATGTCTGCCTCACATTCAAAAGGTCGTGAGTTCGAATCTCGCTTAGGGTGAGTTAAGGTTCTTTGCGGGGTTGTCCCTTATCCTGAGAAGACGAATGTCGAGTAACTTTAAGCTACATGGACCCCGAGATCATTTGAGCATCATATCATCAATTGCATTCATCGTCCGATATGACCAAACCAGGTTAAAGGACGTTAAACTACAAAAAATGTGATTGGTCATTGAACGTTTTACCGCTTTTCTCTATAAAAATAATTCCTCTTTATTTGTTAAAAGAAACACACAAATATCATATTGATCTATGCAATGTTGTCGAAATAACAAAGCAAGAGTTATTGATAAACAGAAATTTTAATCATTATTCCTTTACGCAACAATGCACATGTTGTTCCGTTCATACATTATAACGGATGATTTTCAGTTATCACGTGGAGAGCGTAGTGTGCGTATGTAAGCAATAACGGAGGCGTGTGATACCAGTTTAGTGAAACATAAGCAAGGGAGATTTCTAAAACAATAAAAATTGTTCTTAACGTATACAATAAATTTTGTAAAGAATACCGTACTCTTGCATTGGACAATATCCCAATTTTAATGACCGAATTTACTGGTGTTCGGAGAAAGCAAATAATATGGGATTTGGAAGGAAGGTGGACAATGTCGTTGCTCGAAAAAGTATCAAATTATGATGATTCAGGCAGTTCTAGTGCATCTGCAGCCGATGACTGGATCTTGAAAGAGTGGAACCACTTCCGTCTTCAGACTAACTGTTTTGGGGTAAGTCATTGTATCATTGCAGCATATTAAAGTAAAGGGCAGTGAATGGTTGCACGCACGCACTCTCTCTCTCTCTCTCTCTCTCTCTCTCTCTCTCTCAAAGTATTGACGGTTGCAGTGCAATACGCCATTGGAACAGCATGCCTGCATTTTGTAATTTTGCAAGAGAATTTCACCTTTGGTATTGAATAGCAACTCGTCTACTTGTTTTATTTGATTTGACTTATGACACATCTCACAGCTTTAAGAAATATGTGAAGGGTGGAGTGGATACGTATTTGTTTATTTCCTGCCATTAGTGAAACGTAGGCCTGCGGTTAATGTAATTGTGCAGGAGACGAACACAGCTTAAGCTCCACTGCGTTCGTGGAATAATACATTCTGGTTTGTTGACATCGCCGGTGAAGTAGGTTGGACAGACTATAGATTCATTCTCAAGCCCACGAAAAATGGCGCCGGTGTTAATGATCCAGCTAGACAGCTCAGTACAGTAAAATTACATTGCTATTGATAAGTTATTCAAATTATTATACATCAGTATACCTTACTACAGTGTATTTATAAGTTATCTAAAACTCACCTCTGGCAGTACAGAAAACATTATATTTGATCAAAAAATATCGATATAAATAATTAATTCGCAAATACTATTTTACGATCCCAAGTATCCCAAATATTTTTAGGAAAAGGTTCATGTGCATGTGTGTAGCAAATCAAAAACGAAAAGTAGAATAAACAACAAATTTTTATTTATTTCAGCATCTTCTAAAGATGGAACACATGTCTCCATTGCAAATTAGCTTTTACATCGAAAATCTTCTTTCACCGTCTCAAAAATTGAATTCTGATTAAAATACCATTCTTAAAATATTTTCATGACTAATCAAATCTGTAATAGGTTTTGAATTATGAGAAAAACCTCTATATTCTAAGAGGAATTTCGTATTTCTGTTAAAGCACCAGATATGGACGGAAACCTAACACACGCAAAATATACTGCTCTTATTCAAACAAACAAATTCATCATTTTGTAGCATTAACCGTTTCCGAAATACATGTTGCCGTTGGTTCCATTTTACCAAATTATTCCAGCATACATTAAAAGTCTTGTTTCGCATTTTGTTACTGGAGATATGCAAAGAGTGGAATTTCAAAACCAGGATACAGAGGCCCGGTTTTTAAAATATATTACGGTCACTTCAGCCGCCTGTAACCCGTAGTACCTACAAGAAATGTCTAATGAAAGTAAGCTTTTGTAGGAATAGTTTTCTAAGAAATATAAATAATAATGACTTATTATTAATAATTAAATGAAAAGAGTAACAACGAAAGAATCTGACAGACATATTATATTCACCTAATTTACACTACCTATTATTCTAAATGCTATTTTAAAACCATACAAAGTGATACTGTTATTTTCTCTGGAATTATTTTACGTCGCTTAATTCGTTAATATACCGCGACGGATCTGTTAGTAGCAAAGACCTTGGAATTATATTACCCAAACTCACCGCTGTTGCTGTCGCTAATTGAAACCTCTCGCGCATTGGCAGCTGGAGAGCAACTGTGCATTTTGCCGTATGTTCAATACGCTTAAAAAGCTTTAAAAGTGAGGTAGTTTAAGGATGTTGGGGTTTAATAATTGATATAGTGCACTTCTATGCTGCATAACTGTGCCAACTATCAGAAAAATGATGTCGAGGCTACTTTTCAACGGTAAGAATAAATTGTATCATTTGTGATTTGTGTTCTAAATTCATTCCGATTTATTTTCGTGGGTTTCCTCGGTCATTAAGCGAATGATAATTTATTTTAGGTTTCCAATACATAAACTAGAATTATTGATTAAGTCGTTAGCTGCTCTGAGAAATTTGTGCCAACAAAATACCATAGACTATATTCAATGCATTTTGCGAAAAATTGTCTCCATGAGAATAAAGGTAAGATGGTGCTAAACCCTGACACAGCTGCTTCAGTATTTAGTTTCCCTTCTCATCTAACAAGGTAATGAGAACGCTAATTTCATTCTTATAACTATTTTGTATATAAAATAAGAACTGAAGCTTTCCTGGCGACGTATTAATTCAAAATTTTCTCACCAGTCTTCGCAAGCTCAATCCACCAGTTCACCCTGAAGACGAGGAAGATGCACTTCTTCGAAACGTTGGTATCAAACCAAGTTTTTACCTGGTTAGAAGCCCGAGTAGATTTTGAATTATTTTGTATATATGTTTCATTAGCATTAGAAGGCAGTGCTAAAATATTAATTTCAATATTATAATTTGTCCTAAATTTAAAAATTTACCCGAAATCTCCATTAAGTTAATCTGTAATTTCAGACTGAAACACAACCTCCACAGGGTGCAAAAAGGAATTTTGCAAAACTGTTAGAACGTAAAGAATATACAATTATACAGTATAAAAATAAAATAAACGTGAAATGAGGTATCTGTATTCCTCTTCAGTAAACTATATTCAAGATGTTAAACACAATTTTTGTATCAGTATTTGTGGTATATTTGAATTAGATAAGATAGGTATAGTAATGTGTACCACAGAAGAGCATGGTCTGTGCTTCCTGAAATAATTTATAAATAAAGCTAAACTTAGAATCGATTATTACTTAATATTATGTTCTAATACTTTTGCAAAATTCCTTTTTAGCACCCTGTGGAGTTGTGTCCTTGAAATTATAGATTCGAAAAATTAACTTAATCGAGATTTGGGTACTTTTTTTAAATTTAGGACAAATTATAATATTGAATCTAATATTTTAACACCGGCTTCCAGTGCTAATGAACACATACAAATTAGTAATAAGAATGAATTTAGCGTTCTCATTACCTTTGACAGATGAGAAGGGAAACTAAATACTGAACGAACTGTGTCAGGGTTTAGCACCATCTTGCCTTTATTCTCATGGAAACAATTTTTTTTATAAAATGCATTGAGTATAGTCTACGGCATTTCAATGGCACAAATTTGTCACGTCTCAGAGCAGCCAACGACTTGCTCAATAATTGTAGCTTATGTATTGGGAACCTAAAATAAACTATCATTCGCTTAGTGACCGAGGAAACCCATGAAAATAAACTGGAATGA
Source organism: Hymenopus coronatus (assembly GCA_030762935.1). Lineage (NCBI taxonomy): Eukaryota > Metazoa > Arthropoda > Insecta > Mantodea > Hymenopodidae > Hymenopus > Hymenopus coronatus. The sequence continues at coordinate 176,263,437 of CM060892.1, read as the reverse complement.
ATTTGGAACACAAATAACAAATGTTGCAATTTATTCTTACCGATGGAAAAGTGATCTCGGAATCATTTTTCCGGTGTTTGGTACAGTTATGCAGCATAAAAGTGCACCATGTTAATTACTAAACCCTAGTGCGTTTACACCACCTCACTTTTAAAGCCTTCAAGCCTACTGAACATACGGCTAAAAGCATGATCTGCCCTTCAGGTTCCTCTGAGGTTTCAATCAGCGATAGCAACGCTGGTGCAAGCGAAGGTCTTTGCCCTATACCTTGCTTCTTGGTGCTAGAGAATAACTGTATCACTGCTTCTGTGACGTGCTTGAAAACCGTATATCTGCTTCTATAAGCGTCGGCAGATGTCATCAAGAAACCTACACGTTACCTACTTTCACATCAGTGGATAAATAAAATGGAAATTGCGTTTTATTTATAGACGCTCGCTCATATCCTCGTAGCTTCCTCGTTCAGATAAACGGAATTTGGTCTACACTTTTTGTTATTAAACAGCTAACCATTGCTTTATGGTCTTATCTGAAAGTCCATCTGATCTGCACTCATAACATACAACAGGTAAGAAATATAGCATCTTCTTATAATGTAAACAACATCGTTACGAAATATAAGTATGCCAGTTACAACATGGTCAACTATCCTATTTTTCTTATTGGGACCGATGAACTTAAATTCAGTTTCCTTCAAAAGCGTATAGAGGCTAACTCTCTTAAAGTTAGGTAAATCACCACCCTGTTCACTGCAGGTAACATATTTGTTAATTTTAGCTGGCACTTTAGGTAGCACAGCTACTTTAGGTAGCATAGCTACTTTCACAAATGCATCCCATCTCCTTTATATTTTCCGCTGGTGTTGTCACGTTTCCTAATTTAAGTTGCTCTTTACTTGTCCTATTAAACACTGCTGATGCCGATACACCTGTAAATTCTGAGGTTAATAATTCTGCAACATGTTAGCAAGCATTGTACAATTCTTCTCCAAAAACACATTCAACACAATAATTCTTTGGTCAGTCCTCGTACGTGTTTTAACAACTTCACCCTAACTCGAACTTGCTGCCATGGAGCACGTTAAAACTCCTAGATGGCGGAAAGGCAGCTGATCACTTGAGATAACGTTTCTCAATTGCTACAACAAACGATCTCGCAATATTACAGTGATATTATATAGTCTATTATAATAACATCTTGAGTGTTTTACAGAATTCAAAGAAAACATTATATTTAATACGGCGTGGAACTATGTTGTGGAAGAACAACGAAGCGCAAAACTTCACCAGCCCCTAAAGTTTATTCCCATCACGTGCTACTTTTTATACCTACCTTCTTCAGCTAACAGTGTACAGGGACGCACGAAAGTCCGGTGGAGAATGAAGAGAAGATGAACACGGTGGATAAGCAGACAGTTAAAGGAATTGAGTTGTGGGTTTAACTTACTGATTCAGTTGTGAATCGATTCGGTACAAGTTGTATTGCGTAACGAGTGTGTGACTTTTAGTTTCCCAAAAACAACGCGTTGCGTTGAGTATCTTCCTGGCAAATAACGTGTATTTAGCAGCAACTGGTGAATATAATTTATTACAATGTGTCCACATTTTGCAACCACATTCCTTTATACAGAATAGGATGTGATAAAAATTTGAAAATTGCTAGTATTGAAAACTCACAGATCGGGCTCCCTAAAAAATCTTTGGAGCTTGGTTGCGCAGAAATTAGTGTTTGTTTGCTTTTATTCTTCTATTAGTGTTTTTCATGCCCAGTGCAAGTATATCGACACATAGGAAATTGCAAAATAATCTCTTTCAAGTATTTTATGACATTCAAGGAATGTAAAGCGAATAACTGCTAACAGAAAAGAGGCTAGCTTTATAACGAGAGTAAAGCAGAAGGGGCTCTCTTATTAAGAATTCCGATGAATCTGATAGAAAATTCAAGTCTCATTTTCAGGAAAAAAGGCATCTCTCAATGGCCCTCTAGCCTGGAGAAGGGAAAAATGCAGGAAGAAGACAATAGGAGCTGCTATCGCACGCAGATCTGAAAAACGCTGCAAACTTCACAGCACCTTCGACTCGTAGTGCAGTTTTGTCACGCAAAGCGCTCCGAGTACGTCAAACCGAAGAGCATTGACTTTTTATGGGCTATACCTACAAGCGAAATAAAAGAAACAAAATAAGGTTCGCCTGTTGCCTTCACTTGAAAAAGCTTTTACTGGAAAAGAATGCTTTTGTGCCCTTGTCGCCCACCATTTGTTTCGTTTCTACACAAGAAGAAAAATGAGTTAAATTCATGTAGCATTCTCCACTCACTCTTTTACAAACTTAAAATGTTTATTCTTCCTCTACTTCTTTTTAATCATTATAAACGTGTATTAAACAGTACACGTTTCTTTGAAGATATAAAAATATATAATAAGATGTCTTCGCTTAAAAAGAAATTCAAAACCAATAACAAAGAATCTACAAGCTTTAAGGGAAACTGTACGTATGTTTCTTTTATCTTTTTATTCTTTTATTTGTATAGCCCCCTTTAACTTCAATGGTCACGTCGGGGCTTTGACTTGAGAAACAATTCGTATTACTGTAGGTTTAGGTTAATAACATTAGGTTAATTATTTTTATATCATTAAACACACGCTCATACACTCTCACATTCATAGTTCCAAACTCTGTGGGGCATAGGGAATAATTCTGTTTAAAGAAAAATTCCTCGCTCCAGCCGGGAGTCGAACCCGGGACCCCGGGCGAGGTATCAGCTCGCTGACCACTCGACCACAGAGGCAGTCCTTTCTTTCTTTGTGGGGAGGAAATATTATTTTGTGTATCTCTTACAGTTTACTAATATACAAAGCAATTCACAGGCTATTGGAAGAAAATTCAAAATATACATCTTGTTATGCGGGTGAGTTTATCTTAAACGAATGGCATTTTAATCAAAATTGTAGGAAGATTTTAGAAAAATAAAAAATAGTTAAACATTTTCCAAGTAAGAGTAATTTGGATTTGGGAGATTTTCTTGGACTCTTCGCTTAAGTTAGGTTCTTCTCTGTCTCTCTCTCTCTCTCTCTCTCTCTCTCTCTCTCTCTCTCTCTCTCTCTCACGTTTTGTTTTTCCCCTAAAATGCCTTTTTCGGGTATAGAGGTCACAAAAACGTGCATTTGTGGTGGAATCCCGATATATAAGTTTAAAAGGTATTAAAAAATGCGTGTTTCTTATTTTCTTTATTTTTGAATAATTAAACTTCTAAGAAAATTATGTCAAGATATATACAGATGTCTGCTATAGCCTCAAACTAAGACTAAGGAAGAGTCATATTTAAAAGCAAACATTTTATTATTTTATTCCTAGTTTCAGCTCATTTCACCGAATCTATTCTTAATGAAACCCTTCTTGTCGGATAAAGACGTTGTAGCATTTTATGTGATTACTTAGTTCTGTTAAGAGAGTCAGAGGAATTATGTTGAGCAGATTTCCGAGACAGCAATTTAAACAAAATAATTCTGAATACTTTAATACGTAGGAGAAAAATTAAGCAGCAAAATAGAAGTTTCTTAAACAGTTGACGAGTGAGTTATTAAATATTTTATGGCTGAAAATATTTAATAGGCACTTGAGAAGTTTGCAGTAGATAACCTCTGAACTTATCGTGACAAAAGCCTGCAGAGAGAACGCTCGCGTCACTACTCAGCGTACAACAAACAGTTGTAAAGAAACCACCGTATTCGTCGGACAAAACCTCAAGGAAGGTTGCGTAAACACGTGCTAACGTTGGCGACACTGTTTCCTTGTAACTTTATGTAGTGACAGTGGTCTTCAAGTACCGTATTCTTGTGGAAGGTCAACCGGTGGTTGGCCTCCCACAGCTGCCGAAGCTTTGCCAAGTTTCCGGTCCACCATTAACAAAGTATTTGTACTTTCCTTTCTAGCAAACTTTACCTTTTCCGTAGCTTTTAGAACCGGATAGAACAAGGTTTCCGAAACTAGGTGGACTCTACGTTGTTGTAAATTGGAGATTCAGGGCGTTGATCAGAGAATTTGGGAGTGCGTGGGCTCGAATACGCAATACCATTTGCATTCTTATTACACATCGGATTTGTAAGCACTAAAAATGACTAAAATATGCATATATACTGTCAGACTCTGCTCTATAATTTAGAAAAATATGCACTAAGCAGGCACTAAACTCGTTTAACTCTACGCTTATTCTTTTTTATGCATAATGTGCATTCTTCCTTAGACATCAACCGGGTCATTGTAATTTTATTTCCAGTATACAATGATAATTTTCTTCAAATACTTAGGCGAAAATGTATGCTGTTTATCGGTTAATACAAGTTTGTGTGCTGTAAATGACAATTTCAGGTATACAGAGGCTATTGCATAACTTTTGAAAGTGACCATAGCTCTGCAGAGTTTCATAGGAAGCACTACTTTTGGACTTGATGCTTATCCGAAGAACACAAAACAGTAATGTTAGCATTTCTCTCTAAAATACTGCACAACTCCTCTTGTAAAGATACTTTACATTTTGAAATTTATTCTAGATGGTCATTTGGGTTATTAAACAACCGAAGAAATGTTTGTTAACGACGCTGTCTCCGAACGGGGTGGCACTGCGATAACCTATGCAACTCGTAATCGGGTGGTCATGGGTTCTATTCCAGTGGCAGGCCTTCTAGACCCATGGGTTTTACAGGGGTTTCCCTGGATAATCAGGCGAATGTTGGGAAGGCTATTACATCCCCCGAATTTCTTGTCCCCATCACTACCTTTATTCTGTTTCAGGTTGAAGGACCAGAAAATGATGTTGGGCGGGTTGCAGCTAGATGATAGCTTGCGCATTGTTCAGATTTCTTCATGGCGTCGTTACGATACCTTTCTGTTGGACCCGGAGGCTCAAGCCTCGTGGGCTGGCGCGTGTGGTGTCGAAGACATTCATTCTGGAACCATTAGGGACCCATGTGCAATCCTAACGGCGCTGCCAGTTGCTTGAATCATATTAGCGCCGTCAGTGTGGCGGAAAATCATCTCATAGGAATTCTTTTACATGCGTAAGTCTACTGATATGGGTTTGTCACTTTTAAGCACACTTAAAAGGCATCGATCTGGCTCTATGCTGTGTTTGCGATCTTGGAATCAGATCAGTTAGCACCTAACCAACAGAGCCACCACATGTAGCCCGCTCCAGTTCATGCTACCACTGACGACGGTGTCGCTAGTGTTGCCTAATAAATGTAGACTACTGAGCGGTCGGGGGTAGTTGCTCATGGTACAGTCCGCCACGTAATGGGCATTGCACTTATGTCCATAACACTAGACAATAGGAGATGAAGTCATCCAGCTCGAAAGATTTTTGCGCTTTGGATTCTCTACAATTTTCTCTCTGCTAATTGTCCTTACAGGTTTCTCACTTACTCCCAACGGCTTTTGCTGCTCTTTCTATGGCTTTTTCTAAAGGAAGAATAAGACCTCTTTTCCTTTCCTCCTTATAGAATTTCAAGACGTAAATTATTACTCGGTTTTCCAGTTCATAATCTTTCTTAATTTCTTACTTCTTTGGCGTGGTTTCCATTGTTAGAAACTTATTTCTTCTTAGTTCTATTAAAAGAAATTCAATAAGCTACACCGTAGTACACAATAAATAAGTAATACACCATAGAGTACACGATGAGTGAACATGTTCATCTAACGCTCTACTTGAACACTCGTAATGCACACTGATTTTCTACAGCTCCTGTCCATGATATAACGTAAGTGTTAGTGCGAGCGTTCATCACAGGTAACAATGTCGTGGGTTGGGTAGTAGACGGACACATATGGGTGCCTCCATAATCAGGACTTCATTACTTTAACATCAATATGTATAAATATTTATTCAACATGTAAACATTGTGTATTATATATTCGATGCATGAAAAAAGTAATACAAGTGTATCGGATGTATGAAGTTATATGAACTATAAAATTTTTCTTACAAGCGCAGCACATGAACCGTATTGCAAATAAGTCCTTATCACATTAAAGAACAAACTAAGTACGGATTTCTACAATGTCTATTTGTTGCTTTCTCATTTGCATTTTATCAGAAATTTCACATAGATGTTTCAAGGCAAATACATTTATTGACGCAGGCAAATGACTTTGTATAGTGGGAAGACTCTTACTCGAAACCGAAGAGCCTGAGAATTCTTTTCAGTTCTTTGATAGAAACGGGGCTTCATTGCCAGCTTAAAATTCCTGCATATTTCGCGCTATTTTGACAACACAACGGCGCACTTGCAATTACATTATTTATTAGAAACACATTTGGTTGAGTTGAATGCCATATTTCCAACTATGATTAAATAACTATTAGTTAATTTAAAAGCGGAGTTAATTATTAGAAACGCATTTGGTTGAGTTTTAATAACAACAAATATTATATTACCAACTATGATTAAAAACCTAATTCTTCAGTCAGCTTGCAAACGAGCTGCACACTACTACAATGGTTAGACATTATAACTATACATTATTCAATATTGAAATAATTTTTGCGGTCTGGCAGAATTGATAAAAGGCCGCTTAAAACTTTTCTAATGTGGTTATAACAATAAAAATATTTTTAAAAAGATAAATTGGAGTCAAACCTATTCTAAATTGGCTTGAACACAAAGGCAATATGAAAGTAGCCGCAACATATGGACAAAATTGAACTAAAGAAAACTGGCTATGGTCGTAGTTCATTTGAGGAGGAAAAATCGTTTGGGATTGATGCAATCAATCATACATCCATTCTTTACGTCATAGGCCATACGGGTTATATTTTAAAAACCTATGCCAAAGTAGTTCCGGTTTAGGTATCGTCGTATAAGGATGAAAAAGATATAGGTGTGGACCAACAGAGGGCCCCCTCAACCAAGGCAGGCACTGCACATGGGGTCCCGACCTGACTCTTGCGAGGGAGAGACCGAAGGGCGACCAGTCCGAATACACGGCCGTAAGCATGGACTTCATTTCGTAGTCGGCTTACCCTCCCCGTATTTAGTACTGCATTCCCCTAGGACTTACAAGCGGATGCTTAGAGGCCAGAAGCCCGTGTGGGAGCCAACGACACGAAACCACTGAATGGAGAACCTGGAACGAGTGGTCAATCCGTAGCCAGGCATGTGCATGAGGAAGTGGATGATATGAAATGAAAGCGAAATGGACGATAGGAAAGGTGATGATGAGCAATTAGTGGGATGAGACACGGGGGAAACCGGAGGACCGGAAAAAACCCGCCCAGAAGCTCCTTCGTCCACCAAGAATTCCACATGCGGCCGCTTGGGATCGAACCCGGGCCGCCTAGATGGGAGGCGAGCGGTCTAACCACTGAGCCTCGGCATCGTCCCCTTAAAATAAGTAAGAAGCAAATTCACTGTAATCCCGACGTGAAAGTAAGATATGTTAATATCTTAGAATACTTAAATTACGTCTTTCAAATCCGAGAAAAACAAAAACTCCTAACTCTACTTTTAGGATACACAAGATACAATTGATAAAATTAGGAACGCATTCTTCGTCTGAGGTAAAAGAAATAAAACCTTTTCATACCTTCCTTCGGGTGGTCCCATGTCGTAGAGATATTCACGTAAAAGAACCTCAAGTCTGATATAGAGGCCTCTGAGCAAAATTAAGCGGCCTCTCACCTCGTAAGGTTAAACAGCGTTTATAAATAACATTTTATTTTATTTTCCCCTCTCCTGCCATCTCATCTGCACTTTAATTTTTGAATGGGGTGCCATTAAGAGCAGAGTTTGCGCTACCAGAATGCCAGAAGCGAATGAACTGAAAAAATCTGATGTACCTACTCCAATGGCATTACTTTCTCTACATCTCTGTAACAAATTATTGTTAATAAGCATGTTCTTCTATATACATATCATGCTGATCGAGATAAATACTACCAGAAATGGTCTCGTTACTTAGTTCCTTTATAAGTAGAAGGGAAATAAAGGAATACACTAGGCTAAATGTTTTAAAATGTGGTTGCTATGGGATTGAAATCCGTTTCTTTACGTAGCCAAGTGTTGACAAGTCCCTATTTGAGGAAAGTATTTTAAAACTGAAATCAATTACAAGGAATATCTCGAAAACGGCCAACTCCACGAAAAAAATATTAATACGACATAAATTGTGTGTTTTATGGCTATCTACAATTTTTGGGTAATATGTTTTTGTCTCTCTCTTACGGCCACCAGTTATACAAAATTCAATAAAAATCAACTAGAATATAGAGATCTTTAGAGGCTATTCACAGAAAAGTCAAGATATATGTACATCTTATTTGGCATGTAAATATCTTAAATATAAGAGATTTTAATCAAAATCGTTACAGCCATTTTTGAGAAAATCAAAATTTTCAAAATGTTTTCCGTGTAAAGGGAAGTTTGGGGTGGTGGAATTTTCTTGAAAATCTTCATGCCGCATCCTTGGAAGATAGTAAACTTAAAGAAAAGGTTTGGTATTTAACGGTCTTTTGTTTTTGAGCTATGCTGACCACAGGCACATACATACACACAAGGACCTTTTTGACAAAATATGTTGTATTCAGGGAGATCCAAAACTGTATTTCCCACGAAATCTCGGTATAGAATTCTTGGGTGCAATACAATACCTCTCTATACACATTGTACATAGTACGTGTAGAGAAAGTAAAAACGATTAAGAGCTGTACAACCCCTCAAATTTAACGGCGTGTACCCCGTACAACCACAAGGCGATGGGAACAGTCTTGACTCTTGTAAGACATTTATTACTTTCGCTACACTTACTTTGTATACATAGTGTATATAGAGAAGGTATTGTATTCCACCAAAAAATTCGATACCGAGATTTCACTATATATATATATATATATATATATATATATATATATATATATATATATATATATATATATATAGGTCCCCCAAGTCCTAAAACTGCACTTTTAGAAAAAGATCTCAAAACTAAAAGAGCGTTAAATACCAAATTTGATATTTTAGTTTAGTATCTTCCAAGGATGCGACACAAAGATTTTCAAGAAAATCCCTCCAACCCAAACTACCCTTTACATGGAAAAATGTTTGAAAAGTTTGTTTTCCTGAAAAATGACTAACGATTTTGATATGAGAAACAGACAAAAACTTACTACAAAAAAATATAAATCTCATTAAAACACACAATTTATGTCATATGTATTTTTGTTGTAGAGTTGATTATTTCCAACATATTCCTTGTTATTGGTTTCAAGTTTGAACTTCGTAACTTTTCTTACCTGTCCTTTCATCTCACTTTTGTTTACTGTTGGCTTTGCAAAGCGAACCAAACTTCAGTTGTTCATATAGCGATCAGCTTTTAAAAGATATGACTATTTTTAGCCATATTTCCCTTATGCTTACAAGGAATCAAGTAGCAAGACCATTTCTGCTTAGTGCTTATCTCGATTAACATGATGTAGACAATCTCTTTTGTAAGAAAAGTTTTGGTTGCAGAACGGGTGGAGAAAGTCACATGAATGGGAAATATCATTTTTTCACCTGCACTTTCTCTCTCCTTTTCGAGATTTTAGCACTTCTAGATGTCGATTTTATAGGTGTAAAAGATATAAAATATGGGCATATAAAATCATAAAAGGTTTAATTTGGTAGGCTATCATCATTATTAACCGTTGACAAAATTACATTCAAATATCTGGAATGTTTTTAAAAGAACAGAGAAAGAAGATGTTCTACATTATGCTTTTCGCTAAGTCCATTGTGTTGCGTTAACCTGGCGTGTTTTTGTTTCCCTCGTCCTTTTTGCTTTCTCTTTTAATGATGTCCTTACAGGCCCTTTCATTCGCACGTTTTATTCTGAATATCACTGTTTCTGAACACTCGATAGCCTTGGTTATTTCTTTTATTGCATTGTAACGCACCCATTATTATTTGCGTTTCTTCTTGGTATACTAATATTACCCTCTTCCTTTCATTAACAAATATTTAGTAAAATGGAAAAAAAAAAAAAAAAAAAAAAAAAAAAAAAAAAAAAAAAAACAGCCTACGTCAGCATTTCACAGTGTTGCACATGCTATAAATAATTCCTTTCGCACCTGTGAGCTGAATAAATAGATACCATCACTCTACATGTAAGACCATTATTGCAACTTCTTTTTAAAACTGTCTCCATTGTCAATATTTTCTCTAGCTTAGTCCCATTGCAAATTCAATAAAAAAAATGTCTCCCCGCCGAAATTTTGTATTGAATATGTGTAGAATTTTCCGAAAAAAATTATATAAACAGCTATAGCGATCATTTGATTAAAGATAGAGAATTACACCTAGGCACTCTAGTTTAACAAGCTAACAACACATCTGGTTGTGTAGTAAGCATAGAAACAGCAAATGTCGCACTTTTACCGAAAAATACTTGTTTTTATAATTTGAGCCCATAAGTCTATAACGACTCTAGAAATGATAAATTTAAAAAATATTATGCATGGGATGTGTTCAAAGCTGAAAATCCTAAGAAGTTAATATTTACACCATGTTATTACACAACTTGCGACAGTAAGATATTAGAAAAGGACGAAGCTAATGGTAATATGTATGCTTTAGTTAGAGACAAGAGATATCCCATTTACCTCCATACTATCTGTTAGGGTTACGATGGTCTCCCGCCCATAGCGTCAAGTTAAGGCAACATAAAATGCCTGCTTCCCACGTCAGCTGATAGCTGTTTCCATTCCTTCCAGAAACGCATGCTCCTTCGCGTCATTCAAGTTCTTTCAACTGTATCGACTTTTTATTGTGTTAACTCCCACTTTTACTACCATGGCACCGCAGGCGATGATACTGATGACACATGCAATGAAGGTGGAACTCCGGTGGAATAAGATGGCGGAGGAAGCCGAAAATCCGGAGAAAACCCGCCCCTCCGACGCTTTGTTTACCACAAATCCCAGCTGGGATCGAACCCGGCGCCGTATTAACTGTGAATCCTCTGTTCTAATTTATGTAGCTCTTCAGCAGACTTGCAAGAAGACGAAACCCCATATTCAGAAACCAAATTACAAATGTCCTGTTTAAGCACAGAAAATAAAAATGTATGGCTCTAGAACTGCAAAGTTGGAATCGACAGCTCCTGTTCTATTTTAAGCCATTTAACTCGATAAGTATTTTGTTTGCGTTACGAAAAATAACCCAATATTCGGCAGCATATTTGATAGTATGCAGGAATAACTACTGAGCATCAAATGTGAGCTTTAATGTTCTAATACCGTAGCCATATACAATTGGAAGAATTCGTAAAATGTCCTGCGATTTTAAAAGCCACCATATTAATTCCCCATACATTCCTCAAGTCTTCTTCACTTGGAAATGAATAGGCACATAAAACTAAGCAGTATGGTTATTTATAGTAAGTAATTACTTTTTTTTTTCTTTCTTTTTTTTTTGCTTCCCAAACCTTCTAAGCCAAATGATATTCAAGTACCTCTACTTGTAGCTTCCTTAAATTCACAAGCTATACCATACTGTACAACTTTTGCTGTGAATGTATTTAAAACGCAATACAAAATTTCTTCACCACACAAAGTAATTGCCAAAGCGTTTCCTCCCTGGAACTGCTGAAGTAATGTTGGCTTCACAAATACACGAGACCAACATACCGACTGTTAGGGGATGTAGGTATCTGTAATGATAATTAAGAACAGCGTTAATGAATAGCATTACATACACATTTACTTCATTTGCGGACTTAGTAGGCACTTGCTTGGCACACACAAGATATACGCGTTTATTTTCCCTGAAACCGCGGATCGGAAGGAGTAAACTTAAGTGGGTGGAATTCGCTATAACGAATTGTATAAGAACCAAGCTTTAAGAATTTCCACAAGGCCAATAATCCCACACTATACAGGTCAGCAGGTCGCGTTTGAGGTGTGAAAACGCGGAAGTAATACGCATAGTTTATATTGGCAGGCGTTGTTGATTTCGCCAGCAGTTAAGACACGCATAACATATCAGGCAATAAACTACGTGATTGGTTTGTAGGAAAACGAAGAGAAAAAACAACCAGCACACCGAAGTAACTACCATTTATCAAATATCTGTATCTACATAATCCTGGAAATGGGCTATAGAATTAGGTTAGAATGGGTATCCTCTTTTAATCTTCTGGTTGGCGAAGCGGAGAATTTTTCAGACGAGTGAAAAAGTGTTGTAGACGTAACTTCGGAAGACGTAAATCAGGTATGGGCCAATCCCGAAACACTTGGCTCGCAAACCGCCAGGCGAGTTAACACCACCTATGACTTGAACCGTGCCTACAGAGCACTTAAACTTCTCTAACATTTTCAATTTTTAAAGTGAAGTGAAGTAATAGAGTCTTAAGTAGACTCGGGTCAAGTCAGAAATTACAGATAATTTCAGTAAGTTTATTTATATATGTTTATGATTAAAACCACGTAGTTTCAAACAAACCGGCAGATGGATGCAGTTCCGATTGCTATTCTTAAATAAGTACTATTTAAATGTGTATACAATTTAAGGTATTTAAATTAGAATCTTTTAAGTTTACCATTATTTAGCTACCTCTGATACAGCTATTTTCAACTGCGCCAACACATATTCGCAGGACAAACGAAATCTATATTTTGTTAATTAATTAATGAAAGTAGTTGCTCACACAAATATGCAGACCAAACATTTTAGCTGCAAAGAATCTTAATTGCGTGGAGTTTGCATCTGATAATTATTCGAAAACGAACATCTAGTTTTTTGTGACACAAATATTTGAAGAAAAAAAAAAGTTTAATTTTTTCATAATATTAATAATTATAGCTGCAAATCTAGTCTTAGACTTACTTATAGGCTCGACATGTAAAGGATTTATAAAAAAGTCAAAATTATTTCCCGGCAAATCGATTAGTGTTTAGATTTTCTATTAAAGGAATATGCTACGAGAATTCATGCAAAGAATAAGAGAAAAATGCTTCAGAAAAAAAGAATATGAACTATATATGAACTATACATAAATAACCGTGTTAAAATGTATGGTGGACCAATAGAAAAATTGAGTTGTCTCTTTAACTGCTACGGTTCTCATCTTCCCATTCCATATTGGCGAGAAAGATCGCTAATTTTGTTCAGAGGCTTCTTTATCAAGCTTGAGGCTATTTTACGAGCCGTAGATCTACGATAAGGTACCTGCGGCCTTAGTTCTCTTTTGAAGAAGCCAAGCTAGTGATTTTTAGGCAAAAAATAAAAAAAAAATCCATCGTCCTCCGCCGATTTGAACCTCCGACCTTGGGAGCTAGAGACTAGTACATTACCCCTAGACCAATGAGGTCGCACCAAGAGAAAATAAACTCAGAGTGAAAAAAATCTAAAACTTAATGTACAAATGGAAATAAAAGAAGAATATAGTTAGACATTTTTGTTCTCAGTTCTATTTTTGGAAAGGTTGCAAAGAGAAAAAATGTTACGATTGCCCCTTTTGTAAATATTCTTTCCACAGTTCCAACTGCTTGGCATAGGTTTTAGTTGCACCGCACTGCTTACTAAATCACTACTTACTCCCTTTCAGCAGGAGAAGAGCAATTACAGAAAATAATTGTCAACAAATCATTATATACAGGCTTAGAATCTGCCAGGACGACTTTCCAAATGGAAATCTGTCGTGACCCAACATCTGTCGAATGTGTGGAGATCAAGAACCACTTCTGGCTCCCGAACCAGTCAATGCCCACGTCTGACATCTTGGTGATGCCTTTATCCGGACTGAGATACTACATGTTCTTGATTGTTTTATAGATAATTTTAATTTGAATGAAAGAGGTAGAATCCCACATTGCCAAATGCGGCAACGTTTGTATCATGTGACCAATTCTTTGCCGACCTTCGTTCACACACTGAAAACATATTCCTGATATGAACACAATGTAGCGATGATTAACTCAATATCCATGGGAAATTCGTGGGTTCTCTTCGCTCTTAAATCAATCCAGGTGCTTTGTAACCTCCTCAATTGTCATGCAAATGATCTTGTTATCCCCACTTTATGGTCACTGTTCTTTGGCGTCACATTTGGAACCTCTGAAAGTGGTGATAGTATCGTTGTCTTGATTCCCGCTGGGAACTGCCGTCAACACAATGCCATGTCCCTTCCAACGTGCCCTTAATCTCTACAGCAGGGGCACATTCCACAACCGGACCTTAATGTGTGCTCCAAGAAGCTTCTAACCAAATATAAAAATGTTAAATATCTTGTAAACTAACACAAGCAAAGAAACTGGCTCATAACGAGTTATATTATGTTCCCAGGTTTAGGTTTAATGGAAGCCTTGGTGAAGCACACTTATCTTGCCTGACAACTCAAATATGTCGTTAAAAAGCTTCTATTGTGTTTTTTTCTGGTTTGTTTTCCGTGCGTGTATATACGACTCAAGACAAGCAGAGATCTATAAACGCAATTTAACTAGAGCAGGAACGCCTTTGTGTACACCATACAACCTTAAACAACCGCGGACCACCGGCAGAGATCACACCTTTCAATGGGATCACAGAACAACGCATTTTAGTGAAACTGGTATCACAAAAACTGCTCCATTATAAAGTCACCCTGAATCCGGAAGTATTCGAGTTCAACATAAAATCTAATGTGTTGCATTCACATGATTTTCTCAACTCATAATATTCTCTTCTTCTTAATATAATAAACGTTCATATTTACATTGCATTTCGTTGTAACTGCAAAAGGAATACCGCAGACTAAAGCAATAATTCAATTTTTAAAAATTGAATCACCCTGTGATGGTTTTGAAATTCCATGCTCTTCGCACGAAAACGAAAACGAAAGAGAGAGAGAGAGAGAGAAAGAGAGAGAGAGAGAGAGAAAGAGAGAGAGAGAGAGAGAGAGAAAGAAAGAAAGAAAGAAAGGAGATAGAATAATGATTGCCTCACTTTAAAAACAGTTTATGTATTTGAAAATTGAAACCAATAACAAACTATATCTTCAAAATGGCTAACTCCACAACAGTTATTTAGACAAATTGTGTGATTTAACGACATCTACATATTTATGTGTGCCATCTGTGAGCGACGAGCTGATCCCTCATCACCATTGCGCATAGCGGCAAATTCGCGAAATATTAATTCAAATATGTGCAAGAGAACATCGTAACGATGACCTATGCTCCACTTAGGAATTAACTAACTTTTATCTATCCCTTGCGGTCTATCATTAAATAAAAAGTCATTCATACTCAGAACTACACAATTTAATTCCAGATAAATCAACAAATAGGTACACTTCATTTTCATTCAAATATTTTAAATATTATACTTTGATCAAAATCGTATGACTATTTTTGTGAACAAAAATACTAACGATTTTTTTTTCCAATGTAAATCGTTGTTTGGGTGCTTCGTATCCTTGGAAGATGTTGAATTTAGATAACAACATTGCTAATGACCGTCTTTTTGTTTTGAGATATGCTGTTTACATACACACGCGCGCGCGCGTTTTTAAAATGCTGATGCTAATTAGATTTAAGGAATCTCAAAACATGTATTTCCTGTGAACTCTCTGTATCGAATTTTTGTGCAGATTACAACAGGTATTCCCTGTACTTACTATAGTTAGTAGAAAAAGTAAATTCTCACCGAGCGGAATGGTTATGTGGTGGGTAACGTCTGCGGTTTGCATTCTGAAGGTGCTGGGTTCAAATTCCAAGCGCTAACCAATCTGACAGTGGTTTATCTCAGACGCCAGGGTAAATGACGGCTTGGATATTCAGCACCATGAAACAAAGTGCCAACTTCGTCTAAAATAATAGTAAACAGCGATTGCGGTGCCAGTTATCCACTTATAGTGAAGGTAACTAGACTGGACCTAATGCTACTTGCTTGACGTCACACAAAGTGGTACGGTATGAAATTGAGACCGAGATGGCCAACTATCACAGGTGGTGTAAACAGCTGGATTAAACGATACTCTTTACAGGGCCCATGCAATGTTACACCAAGACCTGAGAATAGTATCGTGGCCTCTAGACACTCCGCAGAGCTTGTTTCGCATTTTAAATGCATGAACTACTGGGAAATTATCTGAATTTTTGCCATAGTTGTGTATGCAGGTAGCAACGGATAGAACATAAGTTGCATACGAATTAGAGAAAATAAATATATTATAAAAACTAAAACTAACAATATAATCCTTAATATAATTAAAGTTTGGCGAAGTAGCTGGAATTTTGGTGCTAATGGAATTCAAATTCTACACGCAGCAATTAACACAGTTAGGAAGGGCATTTCATCGCGATGAAGGGACGGTGCTATAAAGCTGAAACACACGCCCGCCGCCCCCGGTTATATTTGGTTATATACCGCGTTTTTACTTGCTAGGAACACAGGGAAACACACAACATTAAAAACAGAGTTGGGCAGAATCACGGCATAATAACAATGTAAAAATGACGTTTCTTGTAAGGTAATTAAAAGCATGACGAAAAGTCGTGCGAATAACGAACAAGGAGAAAATTACTTTAGCAATGATATAGTTCTCTCAGAGAAAAAGAGAAACTAAGGGTAACGTCAAGAGACGGATACACGCAAAGTGAAAGTAAATATATAGTTAAGCATTTTCAAGACTGAGTAGATTGGTGTGGAGTGCGTTTTTGCTTTCTCTAGCATGTATACATAATGTACGTACATAGTAAGTGGAGAAAGAATTTGAATTCCACCAAAATATTCGATACCGAGTATGTTTTAGGATCCCTTGAATAAAAACATTTTAGTAAAAGGTCCTTGTATGTGTGTGTATGAGAGAGAGAGTGTATTCTGTGGGAAGCTTAACTCAACACACAAGGTTATGTCATGAAGAATTTTTCCCCAGTCCCAATTATCTTTTACATGGAACATTTTTCGAGAATTTTTATTTTCTAAAAAATGGCTCTAAGGATCTCGATTAAAACATCATATGCTTTTTATTATAATATTTTTATGACAATTATCTTGGATTTTCTAGGAATGACCTCAGAAGCCCTCTGCAGCCTGTATGACTTTTGTACAACTGGTAAACCGTAAGAGATAGACAAAAACGTCCATACAAAAGATGTAGAGTTTGTTAAAGTACTCGATTTATGTCGCATACATTTTTTTCTAGAGTTAACAATTTCCGGGATATTTCTTATTATTGGTTTAAATTTGAAAATACTTGTACTTTTCTCAAACAGGAAGTCGTCCGTTTCTCGTTTGTTTTACTCCTGGCCACGCAAAGAAGCGAATTTCAATGACAATCGCATTTGACTATCGCTTTAGCCTAGTGCATTTCCTTTTACCTATAAGAAAGTAAGTAATAAGACTATTCTGCCAATATTTATCTTGATTAACACAAACTACAAAGAAAAATAAACAGTTTGTATGAAGTTTACAGAGCAGGGAGAGAAAGTCATATGCATGGATCATATCAGATTTTTCTTGAACATCTTGAAAGACTACACACACACACATGCCATGTAGTTGCTCTGCTTGAGATTATGATTTTCTCTCTCTCTCTCTCTCTCTCTCTCTCTCTCTCTCTCTCTCTCTCTCTCTCTTGTGTGCGTATGCATGTGTGTGTATTCAGATGTACTTGATGTTCAACACGCTTCATTTGGAAAACGCCAAACACTACGAAAAGATGGCAAACAATCTTAGTGTGGCTTATCTATTTAACATTAACTACTTGATGTTCTCGCGTTGGATCTGTTGGGTGAGAGAGTTGAGCACTTAGCTTTCTAGATCTTATCCCCACTTGCGATAGTGTGGCACCAATGTCTTAGTCTGATCTACAGTGTGGTAAGTTTTTAACCTATCTCTCTCTCATGATCCTCTTTAAACAAAATTATACAATGGTAATGACAATCATTTTACCTACTTTTCAGAGAAAATTCTAAATACAGGATGCAGTTGTTAGTGATGACTGCAGCCTCAACATATGGTATTTTAATTAAACCACTGGTAAATTTTAATATAATTAAATAAGATATGAAGGATTTTCCATATAAAGGCTAGTTTTGGGCACACGAGGAAGTGATGTACTCCACTCAAAAATTTAAAATGTATTTTTCACCATATATGTACATACTAATGAGGTTCACCAAAACCCAATGACAAAACGTGACCATTGTTGCACGAATGCCAAATTTTATATCTGAGTCAAACGCTCTTTAGCATGACAGGGAAGGTATTGAACATTCCACTGCCGCAAGCTATTCTTCACATGGAAATTTTGATTTGTTCAAAAATAGTTTTAAGGATTTTGATTACAACATAATATATGTGCAAAAACTTCCCATGATTAACCAAACGGTTACTATGATACAAGTGCTAATAGTGGGGTTTTAATTTGCAAGTACCAATGTTTGCGGAACGAGACCTAATAGAACAATCAACTCATAGTAACTCTGCGTAGTGCAGTGGTTACCATGCTAGCCTCAAAAACCCAAGATTGCAGGTTCAAACATGGCGGAGTATGACGCAAAAATATAGCGGCAAACTCGCGGACTAGAAATTCAAATCCGAGCACATAAACATCGTAACAATGCTCTTTGCTCCATAACTCTGAATATTAAAGTATAAATTACCCAGCTGACATTTATGTGGAAATAGCAGTATATATTCGGGCATGCCCAATGGTGAGCCCCAAAGTCTGTTGTTTTGCCTTCGGTGTTATTCATAACACCAGCACTAACACCATAATCACTTGCACAATTATAGTTTGAAATAATGTTTTATGCCATGTCGTATGTTTCCTCGATTTCTTTGGTATTAACCCTAACATTATCCCCTACACTATTTGTAAAATGTCTTGGTATTGTCGAATCCATTTCCATGTTCCTAGTACTCTATTATTTTAACATAAGGCCTAATAAATAAATAAATTCTCACCCCAAAAAAACAAGCACTGGAGTGTATTTTGCCTTCTTCATTGGCCTTCAATCTGTGGATTGGTTTGCAGCGATTCTTCATTCTAATTCTACAGTTCATGTTCTAAATTTGTTCCAGCATTGTAGTTTTTTATGGAGTGTTATAAGCATTTTACATCAGAAGTGCAAAATAGTAACTAGTGTTAAAAGCTCTACTTTTAGTGTCAGCTGCAAAAAAATGTACACGCACAGGATGCTGCAAAGGTAACTAACTACACACACACACGGATGCACGAGGGCAGTTTTTTTATTTCAACCACCGATAGACTTTAAATAAAAGGCAAGTTCATAGAAAACCATTATTTTATTACTAAAGTTTTATACACTTAAGGTTACTTTTCAACATAATCACCGAAAAGATTGAGACATTTATGCTACCTGTGCACAAGCTTTGCAATACCCGCCTCAAAAAATGTTACCGCCAATGATTTCAAATCAGCATTGGCGTTGTTTTGAAGATCTTCGTTGGTTTGAAAGTGCTGCCCTCCTAGCCACGTCTTCAGTTCTGGGTGTCAGGTCAGGATTGTACTGCTCATTGAAATTGTTCAGGGAGCCGATAGGTTGTGTCAGCGGTGTGTGGATGAGCATGGATCTACACAATTCCTGAAGTCAGAATTTCTCTTCGTTTGTTTTGAATGGCTCTCCGCAAACGTGTAAAGTACGAAGAAAGAAATTCAACAGGCTAAAGCGATGGTAAAATCTTTAAATAGAGTAAAAACTTTATGAGTAACATCCGGTTCTCTTCGCATGGCCAGGAGTAAAACAAAAGTGACAGAAATAAATTAAGTAGTTTAATGTGATCTACATTTTTTTGTACAGTAAGATTTTATCTATTTCTTAACACTTTACCAGTTACCCAAAAGTCATTCAGAAGGTAGAGGTCTTCAATGATTATTCCCAGATAATTCAAGACAGCCTGTGATGTAAGATATCTTTAATAAACGTCATTTTAATCAAAACCGTCAGAGCCAGTTTTGAGAAAATCAAATCTTTCCAAAATGTTTCAATTAAAGGGTAATAATCGGTGTAGGCGGATTTTCTTAAAAATCTTCCTCTTGCATTCGTGGAAGATGCTGAACTTTACTATCAAGTTTGGTATCTAACTAGTTTTTGAGTTATGCTGTTCAAAGGGACACACATACACACACAAACCTGTTTTCTAAAAATGTTTTTAATGCAAGGACCTCAAAATATGTATTTCCAGTGAAATCTTGGAATTGTTTTTTTGAGTGAAATATTGTACTTCGTAGAGAAAGTAAAAATGCGCAGAATAAGAAGTTTTCCAATTTCTCAACCTTTCAAAGCTTGAATTTTCGTGCGGGTGCTATAATAGCATCTTATGCCTTGTTTTCCTTCACGGGTTCATTAGTAACAAAGTTCCTAGGACACGCTAAAGGTTTTCTTTTCGGTATAGCATGTCCAGTCTATGTATTTTAGTATATCCGTTTAATTTGAGAGAATTCCTAGTAAAGGTTGCAAGTAAGAGAAGTTCAACGTGTGTTGAACAGTGCAATATATAAGGGGAACACATGAAAGTGACGTGTGTACAGAAAGATATGGAGTGTAACGCATCCATTTGTTATTGCATACATTTCCATCCTGTATAAGAATTAAAGTCTTTAAAGAAGCCCTTAAAATTCTACATCCTGATCTCTATCTCTTGGAATGGCTCATAACTTTTTTTTTTTTTTTTTTCCGCCGAACACTTTTTTACACAAAACTGCGCCACATTTCCTTTTTTTATAAAAAAGATAAAGAAGAAGAAACGAAAGAGCGCGGAGACTTGGATATATATGGTCCTGTAATCTAGTGCCTCGGAGTAACATTCATGAAGTTAAAGGGCTCGTTTTCTGCCTTAAACTTTTCTAACATTTAAAGTTAATAAAGCATATTTTCGCTTTCGGGAGAACTGATATTTGCAAAGTTTAAACTTCTGTAAGGGGAAAGATAAGGACATTAAAATTACATTCTACCAAAACCTCTACATTTATTCGGTTAGGAAAGTTACGGTTTATGCTGACACAATGATATCCTCACTTTGAACAAGCGTCTAGAGATGAGATTATCGATTGATCTTCTGCATGCCGCATTCTGTTACACTAACCACAGCTACACATGCATATCTAACTTGAGCCCAAAATTCCATTTAAAGAGTATTTTAAAGCATCGTTTTACTTGCAGCATGTCCTACAATTGTATTACAAGTGTTGAGAATAGCAATTTGCATGAACATTTAAATCATGTAACGAGACAAACAGCCGTTCCAAAATGTCAGGCACTTCTGCATCTCCTCCGCAACTTGCCTGTCCGTAAAGCATCGATTATCAAAACTATGCTCCCATAATGCCTGCCAAGTGTCGCGGGTTTGTTGTTATGAATTTAAGGGTTTTTTTCTTCCAAATATAGTCTTAAAATCGTTTATCTAAAAACTAGTAGAAATAATCAAAAATGTTTGCATGCATTTAACATCACTACAATTTAGTGCCATGAACTGTATATACTACGTGGCCCATTAACACCAACTAGAAAGTATATACAAGTGTTTCCGGTGTTCAAGGGGGCGTATTTAATAAGTATATATCTGTAAAAAAACAAGAAAGGGAATTCATTACGCCCCAATCCCCTACTAATTAGGATGGTCTGCACGACAAAAATGGACCATCTAGGCCTACTTACTAAATGTATACCTATTCTGAAAACTTTTGTTCATCTCAGGGATGCCGTTTCAAAACCGGCCTAGACCGATGGTTTTTAAGTGTTTTTAAAAGGGAAAGCCACATGTCTAGCCGGCACACCGACGGCGCTCATACCATCCTGGTAATTGCAGCATCGTTAAGAAAAGCAAGAAAAACTAGTGATAGCGAGGAACAGTCAAGTTCCGTTCGCGTTATAAGCATGATGCACAGACATAACCTTCTACTTATGATTTAGGTTTCATTAGGAATACAAAAAGAATTTCATTGCTGTTTCTGAAAACATTGCATCTTAATAACTGAGTGATGTAATAGACAAAAGGAAAAGAGGAGATATTTTTCTTCTAAAATTGTGTAATCCCCGCTGTTAATTCATACACCTCAGGAGGTAACACGGCTGTTCTACTCTTTGTAGGATTTAGACCCTTCAAGGACTTATAAGCCAATGAGCAAAGCAAACTCACACCCAGGATGGGTGATCCGCCCATGGCGATGAAAACGGAAATAAAATTGAACGATGAAAGAGTGTATAGGAAAATTCGCAGCAACAACTAAGTAACCTAGTATTCGCCTAGAAGCCGAGGAAACCCTAAAAGAAAAGAAATAGGGCGAGATTCATCGGGCCATGATTTTGAGCCTGCAATATCCCTAATGGTGGCCTCACTTATCTCCTGAGCCATTTCGCTCGGTGCATGAAATTATATTACTCATGATGGTTAAAGGACATTGTAGAAGGAAACGTCCAAATCCTATGTTTATAAAGTATCTCCCCAATTTTTGCCACTCATGAGAATTAAATACCTGGAACCAAACTATCAGAGTTTTGGCAGAATATGAACCACATTCACGGGTCTGCGCCTTAACGACCTCGGCTACTCTGTCGGCAGGGGCGAGAGAGGGACATAAATCTCCGCGTTTAATGCAACAGAGTTGGTAGGTCTGCTAGTATGTTTCAATGTTCTTTCTCCACATCACGGTATCAAATTACCGTTAAAAAGTTTCGTTCTTCTGTCTACTTCATGCTAATCGAGGTAAACATAAGCAGAAATTGTCCTATTTCTTGCTTCCTTTATAGTAGAAGGGAAATAAGGGAATACATTAGACTAAAGCGAGTCAAATCATTTAAAATCTGGTTGCCATGTGATTGAAGTCCGTTTCTGCATTGCCACGAGTTGACAAATTCCCGTATGACAAAAGTTTTAAGTATTTTAAAACTGAAATGAATAAAAATGAATATCTTACAAATGGTGCACTCCACGAAAAAATGTATATAACATAAATTGTGTGTTTTAAAGAGATCTATATTTCTATGTAATAAGTTTTTGTTTATCTCTTACGGTTTAGCAGATATGCAAAATTCATCCAGAATAAAGGGGTCTTCAGAGGCTATTCCCAGATATTTCAAGATATACATATATTTGTCATGTAAATATGTTTAATATTCATTTTTGAGACTAAAATTTTCGGGAATTTTTCCATGCAAAGCGTAGTTTGGTGTGGCGGAATTTGCCTCAAAATCTTTGTCGCATCTTTGGAAGATACTAAGCTTAAATACCAAGTTTGGTATTTTTACCGAATTTTCGTTTTTGGCTTATGATATTCACAGACACACGGACATACACAGGGACCTTTTTCTCAAAATTCTTTTTTTTTAATGCAGTGTACGCTAAAACGTGTATCTTGGTATCGAATTTCTGGGTGGAGTACAATGCCTTCTCTATTTACGTGCCATGTACCATGCAGAGAAAGTAAGAACTATTTGAAACAAGTGAACGCTGCGAATGACAACAATTCAGAAAGAAAGTTGCAACGGGCAGAAGGACGTCCTTATAACCCAATGGAATGGAGCGGCAGACTTTGATGTTACACAACTGTAGATTAAGAGGTACATAATTAGACATCCCGGCCTGTCATTCGTAAGACATCATGGCTACCCCGGGGCATTCAACTTAACACGCCAACTAGCTTAAACTCCATTACTGCGTAATTAGAATGGCGTTCCGGAAGTGCGACCAGCCGAAAACTATGCAACCCGCACATCTCCTTCCTTGTCTTCCTCATTAGCCCAGTCTACAGATAGGAATCTGATGCGACTTGAGAGATCTCGGACCGTAAGTAGTTACGTCACAATGGGCATTTTCGTGAGTAAACATTGACCACACATTCTAACAGATATGTGGTGCACTGCTCTCATACCCATTAGCATTTCACAGGAAACCATCTTATATTTTTCATATAAAATAATTTTACTACCCACTTTACCCTGTTCGTGCAAAAAATATTTGCCCAGAAATTAGTCATCTTATACTCACCTTACGAAACAAGAGCTAACTATAATGTTTTTCAAATGGGAAGAGTTCTACGCTGCAGCGAATGAGATGTGTTATCGTGCTCTGCGTTGCCAGGTCGCTACCCCCACTCTTTTCAGATTTCCCTCTCACTCGCTCACTGACCATGCAAATCTGCCTGGTGACATAATATTTATTCATGTGTATTATCAAAAATATTTGACCTAAAAATCTGTGGTTGTTACGGTTCTGCTACGAACATTACTTCTTATCTTCCTGATGAATTATTTTGTTGCAAAATTTGAATATTTTGTCTTAGTACAAGTAGTATTAATGACAGACGCAATCACTAAGCGCGTTATTCCCCAGTTAAGCGCTAATGCAATATGACAACACAGCAGCAACCCGATTGATTGCCGGCCTGGTGGCGCTCAAAGACAAACCTCATTCCATTTGAAAGTCACTGTAGCTGCTTATAGAATGGTATACTGCGTTTTACATATTTATTGTGGCTGCGCACGAGAAGTTACCTGCGGGTCATCTGTGTGAGTGCACGCCACCCGTTTATCTGGCCGCCTGGATAGGAGCCTACTGTCTGCAGAACAATGAACCCAACAACAATTCACTGCGTGCCGCTTCCCCGCATATTTGATAATTTCTGCTCCAGAAGATTCCTTTCGGCAGTACGAGTAGTTTCCCCTTCGAGAACGTTTCCGTTAGCGGGGTCTATATAAGAAACTGCCAGCACCTGATTGGGCAGCCAATTTGAGTTAAGAAGTTGAAACATTTAGGTAGTTAAGGGTGGCAGGCAATTATGAGTTGTGGCTCATGAGCTCAGTTGTGAATTGCGATTCGAAGGATCAGTTGCTTTTTGATCTGAATGTGTGTCAACAGGTCTCAAGTGCAACGTGTTTTTCTAGATAGTGTAGATAGTGATAAAACGTGTAACTGAAGTTTTCATTTTTCATAACATATAAGACCCATACATCACACAGTCATATGTATAGTAGCGGCTCATGCTTGTTTTCGTTGGTGGCGCACAACGTTATACTACATCTATATCTGTATTGCATTCATATGACACTCTGCTCACTCTTTTACAAACTATTTTAAATCCTATTTGTAGTTTCGAGATAATTACCATATACGAGTATTTACACGTTTTCTAAGTATAAGAAGGATGCATATGTTAAAGTGATAGTCATATTTTTACTTTCTCTACACGTACTATGTAAATAGTGTATAGAGAAGGTATTACGCTCCACCAAAAAATTCGATGCAGAGATTTCACCGGAAATGTATGTTTTAGGGTCCCCTGTATCCAAAAAATGTATTTTCATTCCGTGTATGTGTCCGTGTGTCAGTATGTCCTTGAACACGATAACTCAAAAACGAAAAGTCGGTAAAATACCAAACTTGGTATTTAAGTTTAGTATCTTCCAGGGATGCGACACGAAGATTTTGAGAAAAATCCCCCACTCCAAACTACCCTTTACATGGAACTTTTTTCGGAAATTTTTATTTTCTGAAAAATGGCTCTAACGATTTTGATTAAATATATCTTAAATTAAAGGTTTTTACCTGACAAATAAAATGTATATTTTGAATTGTCTGGGAATAGCCTCTAAAGACTACTTTATTCTGGGTCAATTTTACTGAATTTGAATAACTGCTAAACCGTAAGAAATAGACAGAAACTTACCACACAACAAATGTAGAGCACGTTGAAACACACAATTTATGTTACATACATTTTTTCGTGGAGTTGATTGTTTTTTAGATATTTCCAATTTTTGGTTTCAGCAATGAAAAACATACTTTTCTCATACAGGAATTTGTCAACTCCATACAAACAAAGGAACTTCAGTCACATAGCATCCAAATTTTGACTTTCACTTTAACCTATGGTACTCCCTTATTTCGCTTCTGCTTACAAGGAAGCAAGTAATAAGACTATTTGTGTTAATTTTTTTTTTCGATTAGCATGCAGTAATAGAAGCATAAGATTTTTAACAATAATTTGTTGCAGAGATTTTTTAATAAAGGATAATTATAGAATGACTTTAAAATACCGCGCTCTCTGCACTACCATGAGAAAAAAGTTACCACTAGAAACAAATGTAATGATATGAAAATGCAAACCAATAACAAAGAACATCCAGGAAACAGTTAACATCACAAATAGTTTTGAGTCCTTTAAAAAATCTACGTTTTTTGTGTAGTAAGATTTTGTCTTTCTGCTATACTTCACAGAATGAACGCTGGACCATTTACAGAAAATTCAAAATGTACAGTTTATTTGCCATGAAAATATCTTAAAGCATTTTAATCAAAAACGTTTGAGCTGCTTTTGAGAAAATCAAAAACAACAAATATTTATGTTTGTAAAGGATGTTATGGAGTGGGTTAATATTTTCGAATGACTGTGTCGCATCCTTAGAAGATTAACCTAAATTACCAAGTTTGGTATTTAACCGGCTTTTAAATTTGAAATACAGTAGTATTAGATTTCTCATAAGCCACTGGCGCGAAGAGCAAGCTGCTGACAGGAAGTACTTTTTTCACGAGAAAGATCCTCTAGTATATGCTGCCACACTGAAGAAGGCACCAGTGCGCATGTGCGAAGAAGGTCCACAGAATCTGATGCCTTTTTTAACCTTTCCTGGCATTATCTGCACTCTCCTGCTTATCAGAAAACCCGTTTTAAAAAGGAAAATGTGTCCGTTCTCTTCACATATTCCTATATCAAATTGTCTGCAATCGCTAAGAAGTTGCACGCACTTCTCGAGCTATGCCAGGTACTCAACATTTTACGGCTACGATTCTTTTTGAGCTGACAATTTTTACAGCAATGTCCAGGTAAATGTATGTATGGTTCAAAATTTAGCAGGGAACATGGCCTTGTGCCGTGCGAGCAGACACTGGTCACAGACGAGCCTGCTTATGTCACATTGTTGTCCGTATGCTCGAGTATATTCCAGAAATAAAAGTTTAAATTAATGTCAAGAGATAAGAGAAGGGGCTTGTTAGATCAAGGAAAAGAAATCATGATATAAAGGAAGAAAAGAAGAAGGAATAAAAAAAGAATAAAATACCTGTTTTACTACACGTATATTAAGGAAAGCAAAAGATTAGGGTGGGAGGGGGGCATTGAAATGGCATTCATAAAGCATTTTTACGCTAACTGCATTTTTCTAAATATGTTATAGTTTCAAATTACACAAAATAATATGCGCATAAGGACTACTTATACACAGAAAGATAAAAATTATGCGCGTTTTATTGGCAATATTAATATCCACAAATTTGAATTGAATTAAATGGAATCGTTGCTGAGAAAATAAAGATTGGAATGTTTTTCCCTAAAAATAGTTGCTTCGAGTGGACGGAGGTTCCCCTTACACATCTGAAGCATGCTCAAATTACGAAGTTTAGATTTATGCGACTAACAAAACACACCGATGTCTGGGCCCGTGTTGCAAGTAGCACAGTACACGGAGCGGCTTGTCTTGTAGGAGGAGCTGGCGGCTGTGAGGCTGGTTGTGGCGGCGTGGCGTGCTGCGGGATGTGGCTGGCAGCTGTCTACGAGGATGTCTGGGGCCCACTGCTTGGCCCGTTTTGCAAGTAGCACAGTATACGGAACGGCGTGTCTTGTAGGAGGAGCTGGCGGCTGTGAGGCTGGTTGTGGCGGCGCGGCGTGCTGCGGGATGTGGCTGGCAGTTGTCTAGGAGGATGTCTAGGCCCGTGTTGCAAGTAGCACAGTACATTGAGCGGCGTGTCTTGTAGGAGGTGCAGAGGCGGCTGTGAGGCTGGTTGTGGCGGCGTGTCTTGTAGGAGAAGCTGGCGGCTGTGAGGCTGGTTGTGGCGGCGTGGCGTGCTGCGGGATGTGGCTGGCAGCTGTCTACGAGGATGTCTGGGGCCCACTGCTTGGCCCGTGTTGCAGGTAGCACAGTACACGGTGAGGCGTGTCTTGTAGGCGGTGCAGAGGCGGCTGTGAGGCTGGTTGTGGCGGCGTGGCGTGCTGCGGGATGGGGCTGGCAGCTGTCTACGAGGATGTCTGGGCCCGTGTTGCAAGTAGCACAGTACACGGAGCGGCGTGTCTTGTAGGAGGTGCAGAGGCGGATGTGAGGCTGGTTGTGGGGGCGCGGCGTGCTGCGGGGTGTGGCTGGCAGCTGTCTACGAGGATGTATGGGCCCGTGTTGCAAGTAGCACAGTACACGGAGCGGCGTGTCTTGTAGGAGGTGCAGAGGCGGATGTGAGGCTGGTTGTGGCGGCGTGGCGTGCTGCGGGATGGGGCTGGCAGCTGTCTACGAGGATGTCTGGGCCCGTGTTGCAAGTAGCACAGTACACGGAGCGGCGTGTCTTGTAGGAGGTGCAGAGGCGGATGTGAGGCTGGTTGTGGGGGCGCGGCGTGCTGCGGGGTGTGGCTGGCAGCTGTCTACGAGGATGTATGGGCCCGTGTTGCAAGTAGCACAGTACACGGAGCGGCGTGTCTTGTAGGAGGTGCAGAGGCGGATGTGAGGCTGGTTGTGGCGGCGTGGCGTGCTCCGGGATGTGGCTAGCAGCTGTCTACGAGGATGTCTGGGCCCGTGTATCAAGTAGCACAGTACACGGAGTGGCGTTTCTTGTAGGAGGAGCTGGCGGCTGTGAGGCTGGTTGTGGCGGCGCGGCGTGCTGCGGGATGTGGCTGGCAGCTGTCTACGAGGATGTCTGGGCCCATGTTGCAAGTAGCACAGTACACGGAGCGGCTTGTCTTGTAGGAGGAGCTGGCGGCTGTGAGGCTGGTTGTGGCGGCGCGGCGTGCTGCGGGGTGTGGCTGGCAGCTGTCTACGAGGATATCTGGGGCCGTGTTGCAAGTAGCACAGTACACGGTGAGGCGTGTCTTGTAGGAGGAGCTGGCGGCTGTGAGGCTAGTTGTGGCGGCGTGGCGTGCTCCGGGATGTGGCTAGCAGCTGTCTACGAGGATGTCTGGGCCTGTTTTGCAAGTAGCACAGTACACGGAGCGGCTTGTCTTGTAGGAGGAGCAGAGGCGGCTGTGAGGCTAGTTGTGGCGGCGCGGCGTGCTGCGGGGTGTGGCTGGCAGCTGTCTAAGAGGTCTGAGGCACACTGCTTGGCCCGTGTTGCAGGTAGCACAGTACACGGAGCAGCGTGTCTTGTAGGAGGAGCTGGCGGCTATGAGACTGGTTGTGGCGGCGCGGCGTGCTGCGGGGTGTGGCTGGCAGCTGTCTACGAGGATATCTGGGGCCGTGTTGCAAGTAGCACAGTACACGGTGAGGCGTGTCTTGTAGGAGAAGCAGAGGCGGCTGTGAGGCTGGTTGTGGCGGCGTGGCGTGCTGCGGGATGGGGCTGGCAGCTGTCTAAGAGGTCTGGGGCCCGCTGCTTGGCCCGTGTCGCAAGTAGCTCAGTACATGGAGCGGCGTGTCTTGTAGGAGGTGCAGAGGCGGCTGTGAGGATGGTTGTGGCGGCGCGGCGTGCCGCGGGGTGTGGCTGGCAGCTGTCTACGAGGATGTCTGGGCCCGTGTTGCAAGTAGCACAGTACACGGTGAGGCGTGTCTTGTAGGAGGAGCAGAGGCGGCTGTGAGGCTGGTTGTGGCGGCGCGGCGTGCTGCCGGGTGTGGCTGGCAGCTGTCTAAGAGGTCTGGGGCCCACTGCTTGGCCCGTGTTGCAAGTAGCACAGTACACGGAGCGGCGTTTCTTGTAGGAGGTGCAGAAGCGGCTGTGAGGCTGGTTGTGGCGACGCGGCGTGCTGCGGGGTGTGGCTGGCAGCTGTTTACGAGGATGTCTGGGCCCGTGTTGCAAGTAGCACAGTACTCGGTGAGGCGTGTCTTGTAGGAGGTGCAGAGGCGGCTGTGAGGCTGGTTGTGGGGGCGCGGCGTGCTGCGGGGTGTGGCTGGCAGCTGTCTACGAGGATGTCTGGGGCCCACTGCTTGGCCCGTGTTGCAAGTAGCACAGTACACGGAGCGGCGTGTCTTGTAGGAGGAGCAGAGGCGGCTGTGAGGCTGGCTGTGGCGGCGTGGCGAGCTGCGGGGTGAGCTGGCAGCTGTCAAAGAGGTCTAGGGCACACTGTTTGGCCCGTGATGCAAGTAGCACAGTACACGGAGCGGCGTGTCTTGTAGGGGGTGCAGAGGCGGCTGTGAGGCTGGTTGTGGCGGCGCGGCGTGCTGCGGGGTGTGGCTGGCAGCTGTCAACGAGGATGTCTGGGGCACACTGCTTGGCTCGTGTTGCAAGTAGCACAGTACACGGTGAGGCGTAGGAGGTGCAGAGGCGGCTGTGAGACTCCCTGCTCGACCGTGAGTACCTGCCCGAGTCCGTCTCGACCCAGAACTCCAGTCTAATCAGCGGCGTGGATGCGTGTGGCCTTCGCGTTGAAGAGTAGTCCATCTTGTAGCTGCCGGTGAACTCCGCGCACTACTGCGAAGAAGAGACGTCCAGTTGTGGTGTTGGTGTGGGTGAACTAGGCGGCGTGACAGCTGAGGAGGTATGATGTGGCTGCGAGGCTGGTTCTGATTCTGCGGTGTCACTGGCCTGGATGTTGGCTGAGGCTCAGCGGTGGCTGTGGCCTGGGAGACTGGGTCGGCGACAGGCGTTGTCGGGCTTCTGCGGCTCCTGCATCTGATCTCGGGCGACTGCGGTAGACTTACAGCGTTTTCCTCCCATGTTGTCGCTGTGGCTTGCAACTCTTCCTCCTTTAATAGCTAAAAATGACGTCACAATTTTCTGGAATATTGTGGAACCCAGAATTTCCGACCGTTTCCATGGTTTCCGGTAATCGGTGCCTATGCATATGCAGACTTCTTAGATACTTACTGAGCTTTATTCATAATAATTCCTGAAAAAGGTCCTTATAATATCTGACTACTTGAAGTAGATAATAGAACAACTTTACCAATGAAGGTATTAACAGGAATTCTATTTACATCAGAAGATGTCACTCACTGATGAACAATGTCGCGTTGCTTCCGTGATTACACATTCCAAGATTCTCCAACTCCGCCGATTCGCATACAAAGACGAACGTGAGAGCGGCCGCACACGGATGGCACTGTCACAATATTTTGTATATAAACATTCCGTATGAAAGATGACGCAAACGTTAAAACTATTTCTGCAAGAAAAATTGTTGCAAAGTGTTTCGAGTGATTACAATAGCGGGGGGGGGGGGGTCATAAAATTAATGAAAAAAATAAAATAAAAAAAGTAAAATACACAGCGAGGTGTGAATGCCTTTAAGCATTAGAATGTGGCGTGAGTTCAACACCTAGCATATTCAACACATGTAGTAACTGGCCACAGAAAGAGGAAAGTTAGTCAAAGTTTACTTAGGCAGCTCCAGTAGAAAATAAATCCTCCTTCGCAGATAGTCATTCGATAATCAGATCAAAACCCACGGAGATGTGCTGCAACAGTTGACTTAAAATCTGACTTTGCCTAGTTTGTAACAAACTATTCTTAAGAAAAGCTCATTCTTCTATCTACTTCAGGCCAATTAAGACAAACGTTATTAGAATGGTCTTATTACTTAGTCCTTATATGTAAAAGGAAATAAGGGAGTGCACTAGGTCAAAGTGATAGTCAACCCTTTTAAAACAAGTGAAATTCGGCTCTCTTAGCACGACCATAAATAAAACTAAAGAAACAGGAATGACCAATTCCCGTTCGAGAAAAGTTTTAAGAATTTTAAAATTGTAACCAATTGTAAGGAATATCTCAGAAATGGTTAACTCCATAAGAAATAAATAATTTATATGACAAATAGTTTGTTTTACGAGATTTATATTGTTTGTGTACTAAGTTTTGTCTACCTCTTACGGTTTACTAGTTATACAAATGCCATCCATAAAGATGAGGGCTTCTGAGGCTATTCCCAGGAAATTAAAAATATACATTTTATTTGCCAGGTAAATCTTTAATATACGTCATTTTAATCAAAATCGTTAAAGCAATTTTATTTAGAAAAATAATCATCTCCATACATTTTGCGCGTATTTTAGGGTATGGAGATTTTCTTGAAGTTGCTGAACTTAAATAATGTGGTTTTTGAAGTAAAAATATGGTACACGAAGTATTAAATTCTTTATTTATATATTTGAAAGGAGTTAGTTTATTAACTGAAGGTCTTAATATATTGCAGAATATGTGGTACAATCATTAATAGGCCTGGTACGATATAAAATAGTATCTTGCACAAGTTTCAGCTGGGCTGTTTTAGAGACTTTAAGTATTAAATATTTGTTGGAAATTTTATTGTGAAATAGATACAAACAGTCGAAACTCTTTGTTATCTACAAATAAGTTTATCAGCGTGTTGATTGGCATATACGATTTTAAGGCTAAACGAAGTGTACTGGTGTCGTGGGTCTGTCCGGTCAAACGTAGACACATGTTTTCCCTACATCCTCGAGTGTGAGGGCATAACAATCGTTATGACGTTCAGCAGAACCTCTGTTGACATTTGTCCTGTCGTACACCCATTTATGAGTATTGTGAAAATTGAAGATAACGTCGCGAGCAATCGCAATCTTATCAGTGAAGCAAGGTTCATGCTTAATTCTGTAACGTGATGGCAGAACAATTTTCCTGTCTCAAGAGTCCCAGACACATTCCCGCTGAAGATATTCATGCAACATTCTCTACATAGTTATGTAGCTAACGTCTTCCCTTACTGCAATGCGTCTTGTGCTATTTGTTGGGTTTGCAATCACGTCACAAGGAACTCGAACTCGTGAATATTCGTGAACCGGTTAAGTGCCGGTCGGCGTGCCGTTCTACATAAAGCTCACATGATGCCCATTCCCACCTGCAAAGTCAGAGATGTAATCTCGATCTGTTCACTCACAGAAACATTTTCTTCTGCCTTCCATACTCTACAAGAAACAAACAAACAGCAGTGGACAACTATTTAATTTAAATAATTATTAATGTCTTCCTCTACACTACCAAAAAAATCAATCAATATGTGGGCAACAATTAATAATGATTAATGGTATTACTCAACAGCAACCCACCACACAAAAGCACAAAATAATTAAACAATCAAACAATATTTTTATACAAGTAATTAGTAATGGTGTCAACGAAGGAACAAATCCTTTAACAAATCTCTTAATAAATAAATTTCAGACCCATGTTCATATTTTTTTTTTTTACCAATTTGATGTTGAGAAGGCGTACCCGAAATATTTGACACTAATACATATGCATTCTGTATTTTTAATACTGTATAGGTCACAGGTCCTGCTGGAATCATTTTGCAGTAGCTTTAGATATGTCATATCATGAAACGCAGCGTTCATCCGATAGCCAGATATAAAGCCGTTAAAGCAGCAGCTTTTAGTCATTCCTAATTGTGTGTGTGTGGTTGCCTATTCGGAACATATGGACGGTGATTCTGGGACACGGCTTGTGTAATGAGCAGCAACAATATGGTCTCCTGGTACACAATATATCTCACTTTTGGGACATTCATTGCCTTGCTCCTGTGAGCTCTATTTAGCAGCGACCACTAAGAGAAGCAACTGCTCCATCAAGTAAAGTGATATATAACGCGACCCGACACACCACCACCCGGTGGGCTAAAGACCAACGCAACCATGCGCTGTTTCATAAAGTATTTAAGTTCAATCTTTTTTGGGCAAATGTGTTGGGCCTTTAAGCACGCTGCTTTTTAATTGCACGATTAAAATATGACATTATTTCCATTGCCATTACAAAAGACTGTATTTTGCTTGGGACTTTTATTTAAAGTATACAGAAATATTGTTATTCGAATATTGTTATCTCAAACCACATGTTTATAAATCCATGCGCTTCATTTTCTTTTTTTCTTTTTTTCCGCCGCACCTGGGTGTTACTAAAAGAATTGTTATGTTTGCAAGCAATCTTAAGGCGGTCCTCTCGAGATTATAGACCATCTCAAAATATTTAAAATCTATCTCTATAGCGAGTAGAACCCGCAAGCTTGTGATCTATTGATGAAAATTAAGTCCCAAATGTGTTATATTCACATGGTTGTAAATGCTTCAACAAACTAATTTACGAAAGCTTATTGCTTTCCCTACCACGTACAATGAATATGGTAGGCAGACAAGGTAAATGATTCCACCCAAATGGAATTTTTTCGCAGTCGCTTTACCCTCCCCGTATGTAGGACTGACACCACTCTAAAACTTACAAGCGGATGCATAGCGGCCAATGTCACGAAAACACAGAATGGAGAACCTGGAACGAGCGATCAGCCCGTAGCCAAGCATGAACGTGAGGAAATGGATATAAAATGCAAGCGAAATGGATGATAGGAAAGATGATGATGGAGCAATTGGTGGAATAAGTGGCGGAGGAAACCGCAGGACCCGGAGATAACCCGCCCAGATGCCGCTTTGTCCACCACAAATCCTACATGCGGGCGCTTGGGATCGAACCCGGACCGCCTAGGTGGGAGGCGAGCGGTCTAACCACCCGACAACGGCGCCGCCTAAATGGAGATTTCATCGAAAATATGTTTTGAGAACTACTGAATAAAATACAGCCTTTTTAAAAAAATTGTGTGAATCGTGTCTTTAAACGAACTCAAAAACGAAAAGCCGGTTAAGTACCAAATTTGGTTATAAGGTATATTTCTCCAAGAATGCGACACTTGAGATTTTCAAGAAAATCTTCTTCTGCCCAAAATACCCTTTACATGGTAAATTTTGAGCCGCTCTGTGGCCAAGTGGTAGGACCACTCGCCTCTCACCTACACGGCAAGGGTTTGATCCCAAGTGGCGGCATGTGGGATTTGTGATGCACAAAGCGGCGCAGGGGCGGGTTTTCTCTGGGTTCTCCAGTTTCCCCCGTCATCGCATTCTGCCGGTGCTCCATCTTCATTCCGTGTATCTTCATTGTAATCGCCTGCGGTACCATTTGTAGTAAAAGCGGGCGTTAAACACTAAAAAAAAAAAAAAAAAAAAAAAAAAAAAAAAACAATATTTCGATTTTCTCAAAATTGACTCTTATGGATTTTATTTAAAGAGACATAAAAAAATTACAAACAAATAAAAGTATGCTTTGAGTTTTCAGGAAATAGCCTCTAAAGTCCTCTTCATTCTGAATGACCTTTGCATTTCTGGTCAACCGTAAGAGACAGACAAATTCTTACTAAACATAAAATGTACATTTCTTTAAAACATACTGAGCTTAAGTTCGGAAATTTCTGAGATATTCCTTTTTGGTTTAAATTTCTCAATACGTATACTGTTCTCAAATACCTTGTCATTTGTTTTATTTTTTTATTCTCATTCACATAGTGACTAGCTCTTAAAAGATTTCAGTTCGCTTTAGACTAGTGTATTCGCACATTTCCCTTAAACGTGTAAGGAAATATGTAATAAAACAACTTCTGCTAAAATGTATCTTGATATGCATGAAGTAGATTAAAGAATACGATTTTGTAAGAGCAGTTTGTTGCATAGAAGGTAGAGAAAGTGATGTGAATGTAACACATCAGGTTGCTTTCTATCTGTTTCATGTTAATCGAGAACTAGTTTCATTACGCATTGCTTCTATCATTGCAGGAGAGATACACGTAACCGAATGGGTTCGATGTTCGAAGAAGTTTTTATCATATGGTGCCTTGGACTTCCAATCGTTTTCTATGACATCCAAGAAACAACTGAATAGAGACATCACTTTTAAGAAGTCCATTCAATTTTAACGGATATCTCAAAAATAACTGAAGCCACTTTGAAATAAGTTTCCTCCTTTTAGAAAGATTTAAATGTAGGTGCAAGAATAAATAAAATGTCATTTGAATGATTTAGATTTCACCAGCTAATCCCAATTAACATATATATTTTATTTCTCATGTAGATATATTTTACGCTTGTTTCAAAATTGTTAATCAACCTTGAAAAAAATCTGATGTACTCCATTTCAAGACTTTCTCTATATCTCTGCAACAAATTAAATGGGTTTGTTTTTCCTTCGTGCTAATCGAGAAAAAATTAAAAGAAATAGTCTTATAACTTACTTTCTTGTAAGTAGAAGCGAAATAAGGGAGTACCATATGTTAAAGTGATAGTCAAAAGCTATGTGACTAAAGTTCCTTTGTGTGTATGGATAGTAGTTGACAAATTCCCGTATGAGAAAAGTATAAGTACTTTAAAGCTGAAACCAATAACGAGGAATACCTCAAAAACGTTCGACTCCACGAATAAAATGTATATAACATAAATTATGTGTTAAAACGAGCTTTACCTACATTTTCTTTTAAGTAAGCTTTTGAGTATCTCTTACGGTTTACCAGTTATGCAAAATTCAGTAACATTCATCCAGAATTAAGTAGTCTTCAGAGGCTATTCCCAGAAAATTCAAAAGCCATTTTGAGAAAATCAAAATTTTCAAAATTTGTTCCATGTAAAGGGTTGTTGGGGGTTGGGGGATTTTCTTGAAAATCTTCGTGTCGGATCCTTTGAAGATAGCAAACTTAAATACCAACGTTCGTATTTAAAGAACTTTTCGTTTTTGAGCTATGCTGTCCCCCCACACACACACACCCGGGCCTTTTTCCAAAAATGCATTTTTTGGATTCAGGGGGACCCAACACATGTATTTCCGATGAAATCTCGGTATCTACTCTTGGATCGAATGCAATATGCAAATTGTACATGATAGAGAAAATTGCCCTCTCTTACATGGTAACCCTCGTCGGCAAGGCGCATTGAAATTCTGCAGGCGTTGCTCGGATGTTTGTTTCTGACAACAAATCTCTTTTTTCAGCCTTACCTTTTTGTTTCCAACAAAATGTACTAACATCAGCTGATATAGCAATGAGCCTGCTGACGATTCCATAACAGGAACAACGCGTGTAACCGCACAAACGCGTTTCCATCTTGATTTGAACTTGGGCTTGTAAGGCTAACAAGATGCACCTGCAGCACTATCATAATCCCAACAGAAAACGCTTATATTCTCTTTATAACTTGTCTTTACCAATTTGAAAGCTACAGTTTTATGTAGTTTTGCTTCGCAGCAGAAAACGTGAGCCATGGTCAACAGGATTAAAATGTAAATATTATAATATTTGAGATAGGAATAAGCCACATACTGGGCAAGTAATGGAGTTTCCCTTTACTTTGTTTTTGTTTTTCTCAGTCCACGGTTACCATAGGTACAGTTTTATTGAACAAAACTTTTTTGTAAAATGTAAAAATGTAAATGTCGTGTTATTTATGGAAGCTCTTTAACTACTCCGGTTCTCAGCGTCCCATTCTAAATTGGACGTGAAAGACCGCTTAATTTTGCTCAGAGGCCTCTCTATCAGGTTTGAGGTTCTTTTACGTGCCGTAAAACAACGGATTTACTTCCCTTCCGAAGGAAGCCATGCTAGAGATTTTTATGCCCGAAAAAATCCATCGTCTACCGCCGGATTTGAACCCGCGACCTTGGGTATATGAAGTTAGCATGGTAACCATTACACCACGGAGGCCGACTAACTTTTTTGTAGCTTAACGTCTTTAACCTGATTGGTTATATCGAGCGATGAATGAAATCGTTGAATTGATTTAAAAATAATCTCAGGGTCTATGGAGCTTAACGTTACTCGGCAATCATCTTCTCAGGATAAAGGAAAACCCCGAAAAAAAAAAAAAAAAAAAAAAAAAACCTTATCCGGTAATTCGCCCGAAGCGAAATTCAAACTTGTGACCTCTTGAATGTGAGACAGACACACTGCCGAGGCGAGAATTTGTAATTTTATTCATACTGTTGTAACAATTTGTAATATAAAAGCATAGCTCTATTTCTAAATGATAAAACACACTGATTAAATGCTATTATGAAAGCTTGAGGAGATTTCCCTGAAGATCTGAAAAAATGTAGAGCGGTAACACTTATAAGAGAAGATTTGTGTTCTTTTTTTTTCTTTTTCCCCTTTTTTCCCAGTTTCCTACATTTCGTTTGTTGACCTATTTATTTGCCGTTCTCCTTTTACTTACCCATACACAGACATATACACATTTACAAACACACAAACAACATGCCAAGGCGGGACTCCCGCACCACAAAGCACCAAAGCTAGGCACTTTTCTATTCATAATTATAGGGATTTAATCAGCAAGTTTGAGGAAACTGATTCTGTTGAGATGAGAAGATATTTGGAAGGTAATCAATGATGTCACTGTTACTGAGGTGCTCCATATCTATACCCGTGACGATCAGTTATCAGTAGCCTCTTTCCGATTGTGTAGTTACTTTAAATAACGAGTTTTCCTGACACTTCCAACAACTCGACAGCAACTGAAAGATGCTCTCTGGCAAGAAATTGATAATACTCGCTGACATAGTTACAAAATGCTGTGCATAAAGTCGCAGAAAGAATGAAGCACGTTGAGTAAGAGAACGGAGGACATTTTCCCCTGTTTTCTAAATCCGAATTATTTGTCCGATAATTGACTTCTTTTGTTTTTTCCTACCTCAAATATATTTATAACGGTTTAAGTTTGATACAACTTCTGAAAGACCTTATATTTTCTGCAAAGAAGGGGAAAAGGAGAAACTTTAATTTCATCTGGGCGTTATGCTTCTTTCTTGCCGTTCCTTCACTCAGCTCGGATGATGAGCCAATCAACTCCTAACTCGCGCAGCATGAGGATTCTGTTGCATGGAGTCATATTTTTTGAAGAAATTGGAGATTCCATTACCAACTCTTCGAGGCCCGTGCTGCAGTTCCGCTGAACGCTTGCTCGTTGCTCCTACCTGTTTGAAGCCCATAAATGACTTAACAAACCACTTTACCGCTGGTGTCTCCTATAAATTCGCTTCTTCTTAGGCACTAGCGAATTCAAACATTTAACAATTCAGACACGAAAGTACTTGAGAAAAAGTATTTGATGTTCACCACCGGATTAATTCAGCCAGCCCATCCTCTATAAGAGCATATTACATTGGACCAGTCATGTCTATATTTTACAAGAATCAAGAGTAGAATTCATTAGATGAAGTTATTTGTTACCGCTTTCAGTTTGTTTCTGAAAAAGAATAGGATTAAACATTGATCAGATAAATGTGGAAACCTTGGAATAAAATTCGACGTGTTCCAGTCAACTATCTCTTCATTTTCCTCAACAAATCATTCTTACTAAAGCTTATTCTTCTTTCTATTTCATGCTACTCAAGAAAACATCAGAAAAAAACATCCATTAAGTATTTCCATGTTGGTACAACGGAAATAACAATAAAGCAAATATTTTAGGAGCTGGTCTCTATGCAATGCTTTGAAACTCGGCTCTCTTCACCTGAACCGTGTGAGAGAGAGAGAGAGAGAGAGAGAGAGAGATATTATTATTGGTTTCAATTTTCAGAAAACTTAATCAAACCTTTCTCAAATAGGAAGCCGTTATTTCTTTCTCTCTCTTTTTTTTTTTTTTTTTTTATATCGTTCTCTTGTCTTGCCAAAGCAAATGGTTTCTGTGACCTTAAATACTGCACCCGTTTGTCTGGATTAACACGAAGTAGAAAAATAAGGGCTTATAAGAACATTGTGTTACCACTGAGTAGAAAAGGTAATCGAGTGTAAGTCACGCAGGAGTTTTGCAGTTCTTTATTTAGCATGTTCTCTTAACGTAATATGTTTTGCATGGATACGAAGAGAACTTGTGGAAAGCGGTTTCACAACTGACGTGATATTTTCACACTTGGCTTTTGCTCCTCCATGCTGTTTGCCTCTTCACTTGGCTAAAAGGTCTTGCGAACATTTACAAAATGTCGATCAATACTGAATCCCATAAAGGTCGGTGCGTGGCACAAGTCTAAACAACTTTTAGCTGACGTATGCAAGTAATTGGTCCCGTGCAGTCTCGTTTAACTTCTAGTGTTCCGCTTTTGCTCTAGAAGCCCCTAGTTCGCAACCTTACAACACTTCACCAACCCTAACAAATATAGTGAAATAAAAAATACTATGTGCCTGATAATTAACCAATCTGTTTTTGCCAGACCTGGTATCTCAAGTTGCTTTCTAATTTTCTGCGTTAAGTGTATCAAGTAGAGTAAATATTGCATTCCAATATCCAAAATTCGAAATTGAGACTTCACTGACTCTAATATAAGCAAGTTTGGGAAAAGATCCGTATGTGCATGTCTTTGAAAAGCACAACTCAAGAATGACAAATCGGTTAAATATGAATCTTGGAATTTTAGTTCACCCTCTTCCAAGGATGCCACACAAAGACTTAACACAATCACCGATCCTCTAAAATGGATGTAATGATTTTCATTAAAATACCATATGGTAATAATTGTTTTTACTTTTTCTGCACGTAAAAAAAATCCGTGTGTGTGGGCAGCATAGCTCAAAAACAAACAGTCCATTAATTACCAAACTTGGCATTTAAGTTCAGGATCCTCAAAGGATGCGACACGAAGATTTTAAAGAAAAACCCCCCTCTCCTACTACCCTTTACATGGAAAAAAAATTCGAACATTTTAATTTTCTCAACATTGACTCTAACGATTTTAATTAAAATGTCATTTATTAAAAATATTTACATGACAAATAAACTGTATATCTTCAATTTTCTGGGAAAAAATCTATGAAGAACTCTTTATTCTGAATGAATTTGGTTAAATTTTGCATAACTGATAAACGTAAGACATATACAAAAATTTACCATACAAAAAATGTAGATCTTGTTAAAAGACATAGTTTATGTCATATACATGGAATTGACCGTTAAGATATTCCTTGTTAAACACGGTTTTAAAAATACTTCTCATACGGAACTTGTCAACTCTTAGTCATGCCAGCAAACGGATTTCAATCTCAGAGCAACCAGTTGTTTTGCCCTAGTGTACTCACCTTTTCCCTTCTACTTATAAGAAAGCAAGTAACAAGACCATTTTTGTTAATGCTTATCTCGATTAGAATGAAGTAAATAGAAGAATAAGCTTTTTACTAAAATGTTACAGAGATGCAGAGGAATTCATGTTTTTCCCCCACACAAGTAGGACAAAAGTTGGAAAGGCGGAATCACTGAAAATGTCAATGCCATAGCCGAGATTTGAAGCACGGACCTCCCGGTTTCCGTCCAGTTACTCGCCCCAACTGAAATGTCTTAATAATATGCCGACACGACATTAAATTCCCCAACTGACTCGCAATTTTCCGGTAAACCACAAAGAAATCTCAAATTAATTTGAGATGACACACCCTATTGACTTACAATTTCCCTAGTATTTAATGTCCCAGGCTTCATAGTTTGACCAACTGTTACGACAATAAATTGTAATTAACTGTTTTTACCACACAAACGGTATGTAGGTCAAGGTTAGAAATGTAGAGTTAGACTGAAAAATTCAATTTGAAGCACCGTTCTCCGGTTTCTGTTCCTTCCAACTCTTGTGAACGCGCGGTTATGTCAGCAAGTAACCAACTAGCAACCGGATGAAAATCGGGAGATCCGTGGTTCAAATCCCGGCTTTCGCATATTAAGTCCCAATTTTTGCAAGACAGACTCATATTTTTAAAACGACTTCAATGGGTTTTGAATGTTGTGCTGATAGAAACGTTTTCATCATCAGTAGTACAGACAAAAAAAATCTGATATGTTCCATTCAAATGAATTTTTATGCATCTTTGTAACACATTATTGTTAAAAAGCTTATCCTTCTATTTACTTCATACTAATCGATATAAACATCAGTAGAAATTGCTTTATTACTTGCTTATTTGCAAGTAAAAGAGAAATAAGGGAATACATTAGGCTAAAGCGATAATCAGATCTTTTAAACCCGGTTGATATATAATTGAAATCCGTTTGTGCAGTAAGTATACGTCTCTCTCTCTCTGACGGTTTACCAGTTATATAAAGTCATCCAGCATAAAGAGGTCTTGAGGGGCTTTTCTCACAAAATTTAATATATAAATGTTATCTGCCATCTTTAATATACGGTATTTTAATCAAAACCCTTCAGTGCCGTTTTACAGAAGATAACTATTTTCGACATTTTTCCAATGTAAAAGATAGTTAAGGGTGGGGGAATTTTTCTCAAAATCTTCGTATTGCACCCTTAGAAGTCACTAAACTTAATAACAATTATGGTATTTTACCGAATTTTCGTTTTTGAGTTATGTTCATAGAAAACACACACACTGACCTTTTTCTAATTATTTTTAGTACAGAGACCCTAAAACATGTATTTCCGTTGGAGTCTCAGTAGAGAATTTTTGGTTGGAGTGAAAAACCTTATCTACCCTTAACCATGTACTATACAGAGAAAGTAAAAACATCTGACGTGTTGCATTTACATAATTTTCTCCCCACTCTTCAACAAATCATTGTTATAACGTTTATTCTCTGCCTAATCCTTATTAATCAATATAACATTTAAAAGTAAATAAACATATATATATATATATATTTTATGTAATTCAGATCATTTTTTCTGAAATTGGCTGTGTCAAGTTTATCCTAGTCTAGCAATTCTAAAAACACTTCTTCAGAAAATATTCTGGAGTATAGAAATATATTAATATTTTCCATTATAATATACACAATTCTTAAAGTCCGCTTAGGTAGCGTGTTTGCCTTACATTCAAGAGTTCGATTCTCGCTTAAGACGAGTTGCCCGGATAAGGTTTTCCTTTATCATTAGAAAATGAATGACGAGTAACCCCGTATCACTTTACCGATCTCGTCCGATATGATCAACCAGGTTAAACGTCGTTAATCTAAAAACTTCTTTGTAGATATAGGAATACAGACGGGGAAAGACAAAGTCACATTATTAAAACGCTAATTGCAATGTGATGACTGAAATCCTCTGCTCTTTGCATGGCAGCAAGAAAAAAAGAAGTTACTTGAAAGAAGATGTCTGAACATTTAAACTAGTAAAAAGAATATGTGATATAAAACGCTACAAAAAAGTTTAATATAAGTTTTTTGCTTTAAAAAAAAAAAAAACTTATTGCTTTATATGGCAAGATATTTTTCTAGGCCACGCCGTGGCCGAGTGGTTACACGGCCCGGGTTCGATCCCATAGGAGATAGGATAGTTGTGGACAAACCGGCGTCTTAGCGGGTTTTCTCTGGATTTTGCACCACCTGCTCCATAATTAACTTTCCTTTAATCAATTTCACGTCTTTCATAGAATCATCTTCCTCGT
Organism: Hymenopus coronatus; assembly: GCA_030762935.1. Classification (NCBI taxonomy): domain Eukaryota; kingdom Metazoa; phylum Arthropoda; class Insecta; order Mantodea; family Hymenopodidae; genus Hymenopus; species Hymenopus coronatus. The sequence continues at coordinate 176,220,361 of CM060892.1, read as the reverse complement.
CCTCACTCCAGGGCTGATCACTCATTCCTGTTACTCCTTCTCATCCAGAACCGGTCTGACACTTCACTTGCTTGTACTGTAAGTCCTGGTTGTAAGTTCTCCATTCCAGGAGGGAAATATGGAAATAGATATGCAGAAAATTAAAATATAGAATTTATCCTAAAAATGTATTAAATTCACACATATGACAAATACAACAGATTTTTATAGCGATATATTACTCCACATAAAGCGTGACTGAGGTAGAAGTTTTTTGTTTTTTTTAATCTTCGTGACGTATCCTTGTGCCAAGTTAAGTATATATTTGGCAGATTTTTCATTTTTACTTGCGCGTGGTGATAGCTCTCTCTCTCTCTCTCTCTCTCTCTCTCTCTCTCTCTCTCTCGTCGCTCCATGGTGTAGGGGTAGCATGCTAGCTTTTGGTTCCCAAGGCCGAGGGTTCAAACCCAGAGGAGGGCGATGGACTTTTCCGAGCGTAAAAATCCTTAGCATGACTTCCGTTGGAAGAAAATAAAATAAGTTGGTCCAGTGCCGTAAATAAATGAAACTCAATTTTCTCTTTCACTCTCTCTCAGTCACTCACACATACTTTTTTTTTTTTTTTAAATATTGTTTATTTTTTCAAGGAGCCTCAATAATGTTGATACAAACTAATACTTCTACATACCTATTACAGGTAAGTAATAAGATGAACATTGATACGCCACAGGAGAGCGAAGTTGCACAATTTGTTTCACGCGCCTAGTAGTAAACTACCCTTTAATATTGACGCCCACGGTAATGTGATCATTTCATCAATTCTCGCTATTGAAAGCCGCCATGTCTGCTGAGAGAACAATGCAATAACGATGTCAATTTAGTAGCGTTTAATGACCAGTTCTAAGCTTTAGTAACCGTGCTATCATTTCGTCCTCAACTTTTCCACCTCGTGACATTTTTTTCACACCTAATCAATTTTTACGCATGGCGCATTGTAACTAGGGGAAATATTTCAACCCAAAATTCGATGTCGAAATTTTATCGGAAATATATGCTTAGAGGACCGCTGCAAAGCCCCCTCCCCAAATATGTGTGCGTCTAAGAACGGCATAACTCAAAAACTAATAATAATGTCAAATTTCCCATTTAAGTTCTGCACGTTAAAGTATATCTTCAAGAAATTCCCCAACCATAAATTACTCTTTGGCTGTAACGATTTTCACTGAAATACTACGAATATATATCCAAGATATTTCCATGACAAAGGAGACATATGTATATCTTAAATTTTCTAGAAACATCTGCGAACGCTTCATTATAATTTTTGTGGAGTAAACAATTTCTGATACATTCCTTGTTATTGCTTTGAATTTTCAAAACTTTTTACTTCAGTCAACTAGGAAGTTACGCGTCATTTTTCTCTTAATCGCGTAAAGAGAACGGAATCTCAAATATTTTATATTGCTACTCGCTCATAAATATTTGAGAATTGCTTAATCTTTTTAAGTCTACTCTATTCCCCTAATTCCGTTGTACCCACAGGAAAATATGTAGTAATACAATCTCTGCAAATGCTTATCACAATATGAAATAGAAAACGAAGAAGAGTTAGTACAAGAATTTGTAGAGAAACTAATGCGAGTGCAACATACAAGTTATTGTTACCCCATCATAGCTTTCATATTATGTAATTGTTACGCTCTGATTTTGCGGTATCGGTACTTGCTATCCACAAAAGAAACAGTGACAGAGGTCTGAAAAGTCTAGATGAATAAGAAACTGTTAGAATGCGGGATTTAGATTGATGTGATTTCTAACAAATCTAATGTAGGAATCCCGGGAGCCAGTCATCAATAAATTATAATTATTGCATAATAAAATGGTTAAATAACAATAACGAGACGAAAAGAAGGGAGAAAGAAAGAGTATTTCAGGAGTCTGGTTCTTATATTCTTAACGCCCTGATTACAGCCTTCTACTTGAAACAGTAGGGAAGTTCCTGTTTGGCTGTTTTGAAGGAGTTTGTGTTCTGTGTTCCAGAAAGGTTAACATGAAAATTGTTGAAATTTAGGATAATAAAATAACTGTGGTAAAGCAATATATTAAACTTACCCGCCCCAATGTGTTCCATTCAAATGTTTTGCATCATTAGGAACTCAAAGATGCGATTCTGTCGGAAATGCTATATTCCCCGAGGTCTTTCTTTAGTTAGAGCTGCTGAGCAATTTAATGCCACAAATATCTAACCAACCTAAGGCTAAGATATCACTTCAGGGTGAACACAAACTTTACTTAAATAAGTTTAAACTTGACAAGAGTAGTCATATTGCAGCTAAAAGTAAAACCTTAGGATCTGTTCTAAGGAATCAACATGCCGTGTTAAACCTATTGAGAAAGACAGACAATTTCTTCATATACTTCCCAGTGTACTTTTGGAAAATATTATCAATCATCTTTCTGACTTTATGATAACGTAGCTTTATCACAAATACATTCTTCGGGCAGGAGCCCAAGATATGACCCAATGTTTCAATCATCGGACTTTACTGGATCACTTTGACAATTATCCATCTAGTTGTAACTACACCACCTCTGGCTGTCTATTAATTGATGAAACTTCACAGAAAAGCGAAACTCCTTTGCCTTTATGACGGGAGGGGCCATCAGATGGAAACTTCGTTAGCACAAGCAGCTGCAGTTGATCTTGAGAAAATAAAAGGAGAATATTGCGAGACATATTTGATTAATAATTGAAAAGTTGCTGAGCTGCACAAGAGTAGCAGTTCCAATATTCATATATTTTCTTTTCCTTCATCATAAATTACTAATTTCGGTTCACTAATCAATCTACATGTCTTTTTTGAAAGACACCATTCATAATGCACGTGTGTTCATCATATACCAAAATGTTAGATCTATTGCTATATGTTAAACAAAATTGTAACTTAATTGTAATTTAATATATGTACTTATACATATAGCTATGCCTACTTTGAAAAACTCCATTCATAGTATACTCCATCATTTATATAACTAATTATATATACATACATACTGTTTAAGTTTGTTGCTTTTCCAAATTATATGTTAAAGCAATTTAATTTAATGTCCTTTTGGTAACCAAACGCCAAAATTTCATCTGCTGAATCTATTTAGGTCAATTACCTTTAAAATAGTTGTTACAATAAACAATAATGTTAAATATCCCAGTATTTCCAAACCGAGAATGTTGCGCAATGCAACTGAATCGTTACTAAAACAGAAATGCAGTCGGGCGCGAGAAATAGATAAATACAATTTTTTGCTTTCTCTACCGCTTTTCTGCATCAAATAGAGGAAATATTGTCTTCCAACCAACATTTCGAGTGGCCGGAAATACAAGTTTTAACACCCACAAAATTCAATAAACACATTAAACAAATACTCCTTGTGACTGAACTACATCTAAAACAAGAGCCAATAAAAACTTGTTATTTAAGTTCAGCATTTTCCAAGTATACGACACAAAGATTGACTAGAAAATCCACGTCCAAACAAATTTTTCGTTATTTGTCATTTTCTCAAACACGATTCCAGTGATTTTTATTAAATTTATTAAGTGTGCAGAGCAAAACCAAATACTACAAGAAACTCTGAGATATAGGAATTAATATTTGAAACGCTATAAATCTTGCACTATAGTTAACAATGTTGCAATACATATACAATATGGAGTACATTATAAAATGATGTTTTAAAGTGAGCAGGGCGTTTCAAAATGACACCGAGTTAAGATTATTAAATTTAAATTAAAACTAAATTTTATTTGCCCTGTAACTGCTGAGATTCGTAGTTCCCATTCTAAATTGGGCGCGAATGACCGCTTAATTTTGTTCAGAGGCTTGAGGTCCTTTTACGTGCGGTAAATCCCCTTGGTGGTTCGCGACTTTGGGAACCATAGGCTAGGATGTTACCCCTTGGTGGTCCGCGACTTTGGGAACCAGAGGCTAGGATGTTACCCCTTGGTGGTCCGCGACTTTGGGAACCAGAGGCTAGGATGTAACCCCTTGGCGCTCCGCGACTTTGGGAACCAGAGGCTAGGATGTTACCCTTTGGTGGTCCGCGACTTTGGGAACCACAGGCTAGGATGTTACCCCTTGGTGGTCCGCGACTTTGGGAACCAGAAGCTAGGATGTTACCCCTTGGTGGTCTGCGACTTTGGGAACCACAGGCTAGGATGTTACCCCTTGGTGGTCCGCGACATTGGGAACCACAGGCTAGGATGCTACCCCTTGGTGGTTCGCGACTTTGGGAACCAGAGGTTAGGATGTTACTCCTTGGTGGTCCGCGAATTTGGGAACCAGAGGCTAAGATGTTACTCGTCAGTGGTTCGCGACTTTGGGAACCAGAGGCTAAATTGTTACCACTTGGTGGTTCACGACTTTGGGAACCAGAGGCTAAGATGTTACCACTTGGTGGTTCACGACTTTGGGAACCATAGGCTAAGATGTTACCCCTTGGTGGTTCGCGACTTTGGGAACCAGAGGCTAAAATGCTACCACTTGGTGGTTCACGACTTTGGGAACCATAGGCTAAGATGTTACCACTTGGTGGTTCACGACTTTGGGAACCATAGGCTAAGATGTTATCCCTTGGTGGTTCGTGACTTTGGGAACCAGAGGCTAAGATGTTACCCCTTTGTGGTTCGCGACTTTGGGAACCACTGGCTATGATGTTACCCCTTGGTGGTTCGCGACTTTGGGAACCAGAGGCTAAGATGTTACCCCTTGGTGGTTCGCGACCTTGAGAACCATAGGCTAAGATGTTACCCCTTGGTGGTCCGCGACCTTGGGAAGCAGAGGCTAGGATATTAGCCCTTGGTGGTTCGCGACCTTGGGAACCAGAGGCTAGAATGTTACCCCTTGGTGGTTCGCGACCTTGGGAACCACAGGCTAAGATGTTACCCCTCAGTGCTCCGCGACCTTGGGAACCATAGGCTAAGATGTTACCCCTTGATTGTTCGCGACCTTGGAAACCATACGCTAAGATGTTACCCCTCAGTGCTCCACGACCTTGGGAACTATTGGCTACAATGCTATGCCTTGGTGGTCCGCGAACTTGGGAACCAGAGGCTTAGATACTACGCCTTGGTGGTCCGCGACCTTGGGAACCAGAGGCCAGGATGTTACCCTTTGGTGGTTCGCGACCTTGGGAACCAAAGGCTAGGATGTTACCCTTTGGTGGTCCGCGACCTTGGGAACCAGAGGCTAGCATGTTACCCTTTGGTGGTCCGCGACCTTGGGAACCAGAGACTAGGATGTTACCCCTTTGGTGGTTCGCGACTTTGGGAACCAGAGGCTAGGATGTTACCCTTTGGTGGTCGTGATGACCATTTAGATTGCTTAGATCCTTTGCTGTACGAAAATATAGTTTAAACGCCAATAGAGGTAGACACATCGGCAAAGCACCACATGGCCATACTTATAGACCATGACCCATTGTAGCAGCAACAAGTATTATAATTGCAATAATTGGATTTATTAAATTTTCCTATGAATTTAATGAAAAACTTATACTTACAGGTATAATAATTTTAACATTAACTATTATCATATTTATTTTATTTATATTAAGATCTTATCAAGAAAGATTTATTTAATATTCTTCGTATAAATTAACACCAGCAGATACCCAAGAATAAAGTCGTGAGCCCCACCCACGCTATCGGAGGTGACACAGGCAGTTCGCGAATCACCAAATCAGGTGCTTTAAAAGGGTTTTCAAAATCATGGACATTCTGCACACTGGTTAGATAATATCAAGGGGTTCCTTGTCTTATGAAACTCCGTTACACCTTTAAAATTTCTTTATTCTTCCAGCGTACAATTTAATCGTAAGAGGCCATGAAGGAATGGTAAGTTGGGACCCATACGCCGCAATCTTTTGAAGCCAATTTCAGTGATCTTGAGGATAGAGGCAAGAAACTAATAAAGATACCAAAGCAAGACTAAATATCACAACACTACAAAGGCTCTAGATAAGATACACAAAAATAAATCCCTTTTGCAGCGAGATAAGTTTTGTTTTACTATTTTTAACTAGTAAATGTAAGTGAAAAACCAGACGTGATCCAATCTCATGACTGACTTTTTCTGCAAACAAACTATTCTTACAGAAGAGTATTCTTCTATACGCATCTTGCTAATCGAGATAAACAGCAGAAATTCTCTTATTAGTCTAACGCGGAGGGAAATAAGGGAATACACTACCGATTGTCCAATCTTTTACAAGATTATCATTATGTGAACTATTGAAATTAGTTCCCCTTGCATATCCAGCGGTAAAACAAATAGATGAAAAGAAAGGTGACTTCCCGTTAGATAATAATTGCATTTAATTTAAAATTGAATCTCTTACGGTTTACCCACGCAAAATTCTAGAATGAAGAGGCGTTCACAGTCTATTCGCAGAAGGCAAAATCAATCCATTTTAATTGTTATGTAAATATCTTTACTACAAGATATTTTATTTAAGATTCTTAGAGCCATTTTTGAGAAAACAAAATTTTCAATTTTTTTCATGTAAAGAGTAGTTTGAGCTATGGAATTTTCTTGAAAATCTTCAAGTGGTGAACTTTTTCTAAACACGTTATTTATTTATTTTTACCAAGGGGACTGAAAACATATCTCCGGTGAAACCTCAAAATTGAGTTTTTGGGTGGATTACAATACCTTCTCTGCCTACTATGTACAAAGTGCGTGTAGAGCAGGTTCTTGTTGACATTTACAGTTAGTTGCCGAGAGTTTACTGTTAGGACAACATATCTGATGTGCTCCATTCACATGTCTTTCTCTACATCTCGTAACAAATTATTGTTAAAAAGTTTATTCTTCTATCGAGTTCATGACAATAGAGATAAACATCGTCAGAAATTGTATTATTCCATGCTTCCTTGTAAGTAGAAGGGAGACAAGAGAATACACTAGGCTAAAGCGATGGTCAAATATTTTAAAAACTGGCTGCTATGTAATTGAAATACGTTTCTTTGCGGACTAAGGGTTGAACAATTTTCGGATGACAAAAGTTTTAAGTAGGTATTTTGAACTGATACAAATAAGAAAGAATACTTCAGAAATTGTCAGCTCCACGAAAAGAATTACATAAATTGTGTTTTTTAACGAGATCTGCATTTTTATGTGGTAAGCTTTCTTCTATCTCTTACGGTTTATCTTTTTACAAAATTCAGCAAACTTCATCCAGAATAAAAAGGTCTTTCGAGGCTATTCCCAGAAAATTCAAGATATGCATTTTCTTTGTCATGTAAATAGCTTTAATATACGTTAGTTTTCTCAAAATCGTTAGTCATATTTAATAAAAGCAAAAATTTCGAAACGTGTGGGGGGAGCAGATTTTCTTGAAAATTTTCATGTCGCATCTTTGGGAGATACTAAACTTAAATAGCAAGTTTGGTGTTTACAGTTCTTGTGGGAATCAACACTAGTGCTTTCTATACATACCAATCTCAAAGTGGTGCAATTTTTACCATATTAAAATGTACAAGAGTTTCCAAGCTACATCATATTTCTAACTAGTTCAAGTATAAGCAGTGAGCCCATGAGCCAATTATATTCGTTCGAGTCGAAACAACCTGTATAACAGTATAACAATGTAAAGTTCAATTACATTCATTTTATATTTTGTTCCCAAGTGCAAAAACTATTGTGTAAAAAAGATGAATGTCCACGTTTTGGGAAAGAAAAAGGAAGAATATAATAATGTATGTTGTTCTAGAAAGTATGCAATATATTTAGGTCAGAGCAAAGAATGAATACAAATTCTTCAGAGCGTCACCGTGGCCGAGTGGTTAGACCATTGGCCTCTCACCAAGACGACTGGGTTTGATTCCAAGTGACCGCATGTGTAATTTGTGGTGGACAAAGTGGCGCAGGGGCGGGTTTTCTCCTGTTTCCCACGCTATCGCATTCCACCAGTGCTCCATCTTCAATCCATGTATCATCAGAGTCATCGCCTGTGATGCAATATATAGAAAAGTGGGTGTTAAACACTATCAAATTCTTCAACGTTTACTTAGCTCCGTGAGAGTACAGTATAGAAAGAAACGAAAAGTTTCGCATTTGCGCAGAAATCAGCAGTCCAATGTGTGATGATGTGCATAGAAAAACACACGCGCGCGCGAGCGCGCAACTTTTCTGAGTGCTCTTTTTGGATTCAGGGATACTCAAAACATGCATTTTCCAGTGAAATTTTGGTATTATATGTTTGAGAATATAACACTTTTTCTACCTACTATGTACATTGTACTATGTGCAAGTGAAAGTAAGAAGCTGAAATGTTGCTTGATTGGTGTAATTTTCTATAAGATGTGCTGGTAAATTTTATAAAGTACGATTATCCTAGGCGCAAAATAGCAGTGTCATCATTAGAGCTTTAATAGATGACAATATATTCAGTTTATTTTTATCGCGTTTCATAATAATGCAAGTTGTATTTTTTGGGACCATACCCTCCTTCTAATACATATACCTTAAGAATAAAAACAAATTTTTCCTCAGCTTGAATCCCTGCCCATGAAATAATTGAAAATTCATCTGGTAATTGCGAATGATTATTTTTCACTATTTAACTAATCGTCCTCTCCTAGCACCAACTGTTTGTATTTTATAATAATTCAATGTGTACAGAAAGGCACATTAATGTTCGTAAACAGTTATTATCAAAAAACGCCAGACCTTAATGACTTTCAGTTTACATTTAATTTTTTTTTCCAGAGTAGATGCTCCCCCTCTACACCTCTAATGTAAGAAAATACTTAATTTTTTAAATGATCTCTGCGTATAAAAGCCAATCAAGTGTTTAGGCGAAATGGGTATATTGTGACGAGGTGGTTTTGGAGTTGCCGACCTACAGACCAGGTGACGTAAGGCTCCTCCCTACTTCAATTTCAGAAGCGCTATTGAGAGACAACGGTGAGGCTTCCAGAAACACTTGCACACGCAGATAAGCGAGCAAGCAGTCATTGGAACAGCGAGTTGTTCTTGATGTGAGATAAAGTGATGTTCTGCCAGTGGGGTTGTGACGTAAGGTAAACTCCGGGAGATCCTTAATGGTCCCTGACAACCAGCTCATTGTCTCAGCTGGTAAGAGGTGTATCTGTCAATAGATTCATGCTACGTAAGCAATGATGCCATTCGTTTGCAAGAGGTAACAAACATTCTTCAATGCAGATTCAATTGGCGCCGTCTAACCCCAGTGCAATTTTAAATATAAGCAATGATAATGCCAGTGACAGTAACTTTAGAACAACGAAGAAAATGCAGATGACCTAGGAGAGGTGCGCAGCGACTGAGAGTTTTGGTGCTGACGGAACGAAGTGGCAACAGTGTGACGGAGCGGCCACGAGGTAAAGCAACTGTCAGGGATCACTAGTGAACTCTTCGACTTTAAGTGCCGCCACTAGAGAACTTTGATGTTCAACGTCCCAGATAGCGCAACGGAAAAAGGGCTGCTTCGTTTATTTCACCAACATGCGCGAGAAAAAAAAAAACCCTGATATAATCAGGTTTTTATATAACGTCATGTTGAAAAAGGGTAAGCGATAACAGTTAGTGTAAGTAATAAAGATTGTTATCAAGATCTAAAATTGCATTCTTGTATTCGGTAACATAAGTATATAATTTTTCATATCAAAATGTAAAAAAACATCGGAAATCGTTCACAGCAACATAAATTTATGCGTGAATTTTTTCAAAAGTTTAACATTTAATGAGATACTACTTCTCCATTGTTTACGTTGAAGAGTTGCTTAAAATACTGTATCGAACGAGTGCCACTGGGCTTGTGGACGTCTCTATTTACGTCGAGAGCCCGAAGTTCTATACTCTCTGCATGCTCCTCCGTGGAACTTCTTGCGCTACAGTTGGCAGCGGCGCGCGCACGCATTTATCCCCTCTCTAGCTACGATCGGCCAAGTCCTCGCCAGCGAGGAGAACAGTCGGCGAGTCGAACCAGCTGCTCACGTCGCCTTGTCTTCTCCATGTTGTTACCATCGACTACACTCTGAGGTGACACCATAATCTACACAGAACACTAAAGGGGTATTTTATTTCAATTGTATCAGTATGCATGCATTTTTGAAATGTGATTAGAGAATCCATAGGTTAATGGGTATGATATTTTGAGAAGTAATTGTTATTCGTAAGCTAAAACTGTTTTGTTTTGGATATGCATTGTTCAGCAGTGGCTGATAGATTTAGCTGGGTTTAACTGGTGTGACCAGGTGGTTTTGCCTGGTCTTGCTCTTTGGGCCATCACTCAAATTAACATAGTGAATTTTCTCTACCACATTTAGCTGGGCAAAATTTTGTAACGGGACTTATGATACAACTGATCTCATTATCAGCGTGTGCATGTGCGACTAGCAGTGGGTGAATGATAATATGTAGTTATGAGTGCAAAGTTAATTGTATATCAACGTCACAGGCAATATATGTTATCCAGCTATTTGTCAAATATGTACAGTAATTTTGAACCAACAAAAAGGACATTCAAGTGAATAATTGTTTGTTAAATTTTCAAGTTGGCTGAAGCACGCCTCTGCTGTTAAGTTTGCATAGTTTATCTTTGTTAATAATATTTGCCTTCACATTTAATACTGATTTAACAGTAGCCATTCTAGTAATCAATTTTCTAGCACAAGTGTTAACTATTACTTAAATTATCAAAATATATCCTATTACACAATGTATGTTAAACATTTTTGATATAAATTTATTATTCAAAAGTTACCTGCATGTCTTCTCACTCACATGAAACCTGATTTACCATCCTCTGAATTACGATCCAGACCTGAATGGCTTCCAGTTTACATTTAATTTTTTTTTCAGAGTAGCTGCTCCCCCTCTACGTTGTGGAGGAAGGGAACTTATTGAAGCGGGGTAATAAGATTAATTAAGGTTGGTAGCGTTCATAATATGAAAGAAAACATATTAAATCAATATTTTAAATTAATAAAAATATAACCAACATTTGTTTCATTTAAGTTTATTTATATATAACAAATTCATACTAATGTATTAACATATGAGAAAATTATATAAATAATAATATTCCCATTAGAATGTTTCTATTGATTTTTGGAGTAGAATTTAATCGTAAACTATGACAAGAAAAGGAAACAAGTATACTAAAGATCACAGTTTTTGTAATTTTAATAACAAGAGTATGCGAATAGAAAAACCAAAACATATTTTCCTACATTCCAATGCGAAATGATAAGCAATTATTAGTGTATTTATATTACTACCGAGTTTTGAGTTTGGAAAGCAACAATTAACTACTTTCCGCTGCAGACCCACATTAAAACGTCTGCTTATAAAACTAAACAGATTATAATCCAACCACTTCAACAGTAATGTTCAAAGTAAAGACAGGCTCATATCACAGCTGGCTGACTACAGATAGGTTAGACAGCGGCGTTGTCATATCAGATATGCATTTACAGATGCAAACTAGTTCTCTATTGTCAGCAAAATTAGCAACCTGTGTGTACGCCAATGGAATTTTCACGCTATCTAACGCTAACACATTTATATTGTCTTAGTACCACCACTGTCATGAAGATCAATCCGGTCGTGGACACAGCGTCACTCATCTGTTCCCTTTTATATGACGATCATGCTGTTGGGGTAACACCGTTCCATTTCTCGCAAGCTTAGAAAAATAACTCGGCGGGTTCTTCTTTCTTATCTGTTTTTCAGATAATTAATGCCTTTGATAATAGTGCATGCTCTTTAATCAAGTTTGTGAAATCTCTTGCTTCAAATAGATTGCATGAAGATTTGCAGTTCATACAGTAGAACTTTGCAGATACATCTACGACAATAACACATATTTGGAAACATCTAACACTGAAATGCCTCGAGCCTTGAAAGCTGTCGCTGAACTTGTGCAAGCAATTAATCAGAGACCAGTGACACCTGATTTAGACCGTGAAAAGAAAGTGAAGACAGTGATGGGAAAAAAAGTCGGATACTCAATAAAGCTTGGGCTGTTTGCTACGGAAACAATTGCTGATGGAGTATTTTATCCAATAGTCGATGATTTTCGTTTTGCTTCAATTACACCATATGATGTACAGCGAAGCTTTTCACAATATAAAGCCTGTTTAGGTGCCAATCGGAGACAATTCACATTTGAGACGTTACGAATGTATCTTGCTGTGCATTGTAATCTATGTTATCTTGAGAGAAAATGAAACGGATAATGATGCAGATGACTTTTTGCACAACAGCAATTGAATGTATGTGAATATTGAAATTGTCAGTTCCTGTAAATCTTGGTGTTTATGTTTACTACCCACCTAACCTCAACCGCTAATGAAAACATCACAATCTCACGCAACCACTGCCCCATTTTCCTTCTTTTAGTACCACTACGTACACACTACATTGTCAACACATCACAACTATATACCATGCTGCGCTAACTTCGAGTCTGTTCCACTATCGGTCCCCAAAATACTATCTCTAGTAATTAATATCGCTAAAAATAAATTTACAAAACTAGAATCAAAATTTTCTAGCAATTATTTATTGTTGGACTACGCACTAACTAAATGCCACGATAGGAAATAGAAATACACAAACTGCGATCTTAAAACAAAATAATGCCGCTGTAATACTATTATGAAATAAGTTAAATATTTGAATAGCTGTGGCTACTGCTGGTTCTAATTCAACATTTCATATATTTCACTGGTCGAATGCAGACTAACGTGAGATGAATGAAATATTACTCATTGTAAACCCGTAACTCAGTTAAAACTACCTTTGCAATTAATGCTAAATTAAGCACTGTGTCGATTATCTAGAGAAATCACGTACGTGCTGGACGATTTTCGACTTGCTCGCGCTACATGGCATTAATGGATATGTCGTGTAACATGATAGGGTTACCCTGCTCACGTTGCCTCTATGTTACGCATGTATACAAATTGTTGCCTGAAACGGATTTAAAAGCATTTGTGGCGGTGAGGCTCACCAAAATATGGACCAGCACATTTGTTTACTACAATCTATTGAATATTGCTGATGAAAGAAACATAAAAGGAAATACGTTAATGTCAGCTAGAAAATAAAAGCAAGGCGAGTAACGATGCATTAAAAACATTAAAAATTATAAATTCCAGTTAGACTTTAATCAGGCTTTCTTTAAGCGCTTTATGCTTATTATCTGCCTATCCAACTACAGTCCTACACACGGCTTGTACGAAAAAACAAATCAATACTTTTATATCTTCTTCTGCATGCCAACATCTTCCTAAGAATTGTTAGTTTTTATGCTCACCAATAATTTTTCACAGGGATATTTTTTTTTAATTTTTTTTTTTATGGAGGTGGAGTTACATAATCTGTGAATACTCAATGTGACCTCTTTAATAATGCTATTGATATCCATTCGGATTTACATGGTTGTATTTTATCAACAATTGCTGTTAATTTATTAGTAACAGCTTGTTCAAAATTATCCCACTTTATACTGTTAGCTTTATGTACATATAGTATGCGCAGAGAAAGTAAAAAAAAATATAGCTGTTGGGGAAAATTCCATTGCGAAATGTATGTTTTGTCGTTGTGTATACATGGAATCATTCCAAAGAATCCGAAGCTTACTACATATGTACAGATTATCGAGTTTTAAAAACAATCCATATTTATGCCCTGAAATCTCATTCCATTCACTCCGGCAGTTGACGAGATTTTGCAGACATAATGCACGTATAATAGTGTAAACGTCTTATATAAGCATGCCGCTCAACACAATGGATGTCGTACAAATACGCTATTACACGTATTGTTTCTTAGACTTACGTAGCAAATTTGCACAGATAGAGATCTGATGAATGAATACCAAATCTTTCCAGACAGGTCATACATTTACTATATCCGGTCATGAATTTTACATGAAGAACTCGCAAAGCCTTACTGGGTGTTTAACATTCTCGCCTTTTCTGAAAGAAACTGTGACGTTCAAGTAATTCCGAGCAAGAAATAAGGACCATTTATTTTATTCGAAACAGGTATAAATGACTGTCTTTATACAGTTGGCACTATGCAATGCAAAACGCGTCTAGAAATGCTATCTCACGTATTGATATGCGAAGGCTGACTGACACACAGGAACATTCGGAGATGAGATTCCTGAACCGACGACGAAGTGAAATATGCAGAAGATCGATTAGGAAGCAAGAACAAGTTAATATATTCAGAGAGGTGGTAACTCTTTGGGAATTTGGGCCACACATCTCACCGGTAGGTATTCCGTCAGAGGAGATGTGCCTTCAACTTTCAGAATGAGATAGAGTCTATGAAAGGAAAGGTACAAAAGTTTTAGTCACGCATTTCCACTTTCTGTGGAGCTTATTTAAGTACAAATACAATGTTTTAAATAGCTAGATACACTTGAGTTTGAACACCGCGGACTGCCATATTGTACATCTGTATATACGTTTTAAATGATAGTATTCTGAGGAATGTGGATACTCCTAAAAAAGAAAAGGAAAGAAAATCTGTTGTGTTCCATTCATATCTCTTTCTCCAGCTGTTCTGCAATGGTCTTATTACTTATTTCCTTCAACAGAAATAAGGGAATATACTAGGGTAAAGCATAGGGCAAATATTTTAAAAGCTGGTCAATAAATGAGTCATAACATTTCCTTTGCATGGTCAGGAATAAATAAAAAACTGACGACTTCCCATTCCAAAAAAGCTTAACTGCTGGAAAGTATCAACTAATATCAAGGAATATCTCGGAAATAATAAAGCCGTCGGAGCCATTTCTGAGAAAATCGAAAATTCCGAGAAAAAAATCTTCCATGTAAAGGGTAGTGTTCCTGAAAAATCTTCATTTTGCAACCTTGGAAGATACTGAACTGAAATAAAAAGTTTTCTACTTAACCGACTTTTCGTTTTTGAATTATGTTGTTCACACTTATACACGCACACAGCACACGTGCGCGCACACAGGGACACGGACTTTTTTTGAAAAATGTATATTTTTTAATTGTAATGTCCTTAGATGAGTACATTCAGTGAAATCTAGTGTAGAATTTTTGAGTACAATGCAATACTTTCTCTACCTACTCTGCTGTGCATGTGGAGAAAAAGTAATAGTTCAATAATATTGGTAGACCGTGGATCTATTGGTTAACAGCTCTTCTTTTCCTGAGATCCTAATTGTGGATAAAGTTGTACTTACGTGTTTCGTAACAAATTAAACTAGAAATTGCTACTTTTAAGGCAATTACAATAGTTTATTCTGAAGTAAACTAATATGTTCTCTACTTTAGTTTTCAATACTAAATAATACAGCGTCTGCATATTTTGTTTAATATAATATTCTTAGGTTTAGAATTACTTCCATGAATGTAAGAATCGTATAATAACCTCGGTTACAGACTGCACGTTGGAAACACTGTTGCTCCGAGTTTAGAAATATAACATACGTACCTGCTTCGGATGCGTGTGTGTGTGTTTACTAGCTTTACTTTTGTGTCTCTGTTTATGTGAATACAGCTTAAGTGAAAAACGAATCATCGGATAAATACCAAACTTGGTATTTAGGATTAGTATCTGCCAAATATGCAGCAAGAGGATTTTCAAGAAAAATAAAAAACTCCCTCATCCCCAGCTACCATTTACAAGGAATATGCTTTGAAATGTCTTATTTTATAAAAAATATCTCTAACAATTTTTATTTATATATCATATATTTAACGTATTTTTATAATAAATAAACGTATATCTTGAGTTTTCTGGGAAATGTCTGTCAACTTCATTCGAAATTAATGTTGTACAATCTTCTATAGTTGGTCTATATTAAGAGATAGATGAAAACATGTTACACAAAAGATGTAGATCACTTTAAAACACAAAAGTTTTCCATATGGTATTTTTCAGTCATAAGCCATGTTAGAGTTCCGTTATTGATTGTTCAATATTATTCACTCTTTTGATTTTCAGTTGTTTCTCGCGACTACTTAGAAACATAATGGAATTTTAAGCGCAGCATTAGCGTCCAGTTCTTAAAACATTTGACTATCGTTCTCATATCTATAGGGAAGTGTATAATGTAGCCGTTTTTTGCAAAGGTTTACTTCGATTAAAGTTAATTATTAGACAGTGACTAAAGCAACGAAGAGCGCAATTTGGCAAGAAGTTGGCTTCACTACAGTCCACAAACAGGAAAGACGATGGAAGAGGTTCGTAGAGCTTTCGAACAGGTTTCGGACGTCAGACCTCTTGGTAAAGGGGTCTCAAAACTCTTTGTCTCTCAGGGATAACTTCAGCGGTAATGGAACAATACAAACAAGTGGCAGAATCAGTGGAAGTTAGCACGAAAACTGCATATACCTATATCAACTGTGATGAAACACATGAAAAACGAACTAAAGTTACACCTTGCCGAACAATGTGTGTCAGTAGGAACAATCGGACAATGCTTAACGCGACCGATGTAAGCATGAGCATCATCCCATATTAGCGCCATGTGCCCAAGCTACCGGTCCCAGGATGTTTTTTCGTCCTAGGAAATCCTTACTTTTATGAAGTATAATTTTTATAGTACTTAACGTCCACTTTTACTTCTATGGCACCGCAGGCGATCACACTAATGAGACAAAAAATGAAGATAGAGCAGATGCGATGGCGGAAGAAACCGAAGAACCCGGAGGAAAAACCCGCCCCTGCGCCGCTTTGTCCGCCATAAAGCCCACAAGTGGCTGCCTGGGAGAGGCGAGTGGTCTAACCACTCGAACACGACGCGGTCATAGGTGAAGTATCATGGCTCCTAGGTCATGCATGATATGGGTTTGTATGGACGGCAAACAGATTCATGGTCCATATTTCTTTGATAAAAGTGTTGATCAAAATCCCTAACTTCACATGATTATTAGCACTGGGCTCATACCGTTATTGTAAGCTCAAGGGATCAAGAAGGATATCTGGGGTACCTGCTCATTTTTTCATATCCGCTCGTTCATTTCAGTCCACTGTATTGGCCATAAGTCAGAGCAATTACCAGCTCCGTTCCTCGCAGCCCATACCTCACAACATGTAACAATACACTGTAGTTTTATCAAGGAGTTTTAATAATGTTAATACCTTCCAGGACGCTGTGCTACACGCTTTTTAACAGTTTACATCAGCAATGCAGAGCTGCGATCTTCTCATAATATAAGAGCCCAGGAACAACTTACTAAAAAATCGAGTTGTCAATAATCAATAAATCTTCCCAAGAATTCCAGAATTTAACACATACGAGCATCTAACCAAAGATTAGATTTTTTAACGATGCCTTGAATTGAGTGATTTTCTTTTTACCGATTAAAAATGGGACACGGCCAATTTATGCGCAATGACGATTACTTATTTTTAGGAAAATGATATATTTTCAACATTATAAGTATCATTCACTGAAAGCCCCTCTTTGTGCATTATTATCATACATCCCTAGTGTACTAGTTCTAAGTCTTCAACATGGTCTATTAAAATCATTTCCAATTGGCGCACTTTTTTTCTCCTCTGGTCCTGATTTAGAAATAAACATTTGAATCTCCTAAACCAGGTGCCTGCATGAATAATAAGTTATACTTAGACTACAGTTTCATATAACTTCTGTCGTTACGATAGCTGTTCAGTTTTTGCTCCAACTTAGTGGACTCCAATGCAAACGTCAGAACAGAATACTGTTGATTCGTTCTGCACTAGTTTCTGTTCTACAAAGCAGAAAAGGCACATCTATGTACTAATTAGTTCCTTGAATTTCGACGTCAACACAAGCTCTATGTAATTCCCAAATGCACCGTGTTACCCTTGCGAAATAATAATAATAATCAGATAATGGAAGGGAAACGAGTAAGACATCCAGCAACCACTAACGTGCCGGTTGTAAACGAAACACCACCACAGAATTTCAGTTAAACTCATTTCTAGGTGACGCTGGCTAGTGCCCATTACAAGCAAATGCAATTTCGGCACTTCCCACTCCCTCCAAAAGCGGCTTTTGGCGATTGCACACCCCCGAGTGCAGCCTGCTGTATTTCTGAGGCTTGCCTTCGTACAATTTCCCGCAAATTGCAGGCGACAACTAAATGCAACTCCAAACGCAATATGCCTCTGTAATATTTCAAAAGACTTTCAACAAAATAGAGCTGACTGCCTCAGAGGTCGAGTGGTCGCTATCTCACACCAGGTCTAGGGTTCTATTCTCGGCTGGGTTAGGAAGTTTTTCTCTGTCCAGAATAATTACCTATCCCCCACAGAGTTTGGAACTATAAAGATAGGAGGGAATGTAATTTGTGTTTAATGTAGAATATAATTTAAAACATATCTGTTGCATTCGCATTCCTTTCTTTAGCCTCATTCGTTTCTTAAGACAGTTGGATAGTTAAGACTGAAAAACTCAATTTTATGGCCCAAATTTAAACCACGTCTCCCGCCCTCCGTTCGGTTGCTCTAGCAACCATAGCAACATGCAGACACGACATTAAATTCAAATGACTCGCATTTTTACTTTCTCTAGCCCCATATGTACAATGTACATAGGGATAGAGAAGTATTGTATTCCACCTAAAAATTCGATACCGAGATTTCACCGGAAATATATGTTTTAGGACCCCTTGTATCCAAAAAAAGCATGTTCAGAAAAAGGTCCGTGTGTGTGTCCGTGTATCTGTGTATCTGTGAACACGATAAATCAAAAAGGAAAAGTAGCTAAAATACCAAACTTGGTATTTAAGTTTAGTATCCTCCAGGGATGCAACACGAAGATTTTGAGAGAAATCTCCCACCCTTTAATTGGAACTTTTTTCGAAAATTTTGATTTTCTTAAAAATGGTTCTAACGACTTTGATTAAAATGTCATACATTAAAGATATTTACCTAAAAAATAAAATGTTTATCTTGAATTTTCTGGAAATAGCTTATGAAGAACTGTTTATTCTGGATGAATTTTGCTTAATTTGGCATAACTAGTAAACCCTAAGAGATAGACAAAAACTTACTCTACAAAAAATGTAGGTCTTGTTAAAATACACAAGTTATGTCTATTACATTTTTCTCGTGGAGCTTACCGTTTTCGAGGTATTCTTTGTTATTGGCTTCAGTTGTGAAGTACTTACACTTTTCTCAGACGGGAGAGTCCGTTTTTCTTTTGTTCTACTCCTGGCCAAAAAAACAAGCGATTTGTAATGACAATCGCATAACGACAGCTTTTAAAAAATTTGACTATTGGTTTAGCCTAGTGTATTCCCTTATTTTCTTCCCACTTATACGGAACTAAATAAAAAGAACACTGTGCTTATAAGTACTACGATTAGCAAGGTGCAGAAAGAAGAAGAATCTTATGTATGAAGTTTGTAGAACAGCTAGAGAAAGTCATGTGAATGTAACACATCAGATTTTTTCGAGCTTGTTCAACTTGTAAAATAACGTGTTATGTTTTTTCCTGTTCGCGTATGGACATTGGTTGTGTCCTCCCGATCGCAGGTTGCAAAACCATCGGTAACTTCGACATTGGACATTTTCTCCTGAATCTAACAGACCTAAAGGAAGTACATAGAAAAGGTTATCAGATGGCATCACAGTCTTTAAAAAATATATTTTGTGGCACGCCTTGCTCTCTCCCGATATTCTTTCATTACACCTATGAAGTCATGACCTAGACTAGGAATGAGAAAGGTTTGTCTTCTCTTTTTTGCGTTAATGAAGGCTTACAGTCAGATTGCCATTGACCTTGTTTCCCGTAGTCATAAGTTGAGAAGTGATCTTGATTTGCAATGAATTCGTATAATATAAGTTTAACAGTACTGAAGCATTGGAAGACCTCCTCAAAAATAAATTCCGAATTTTCTTTTAACCTTCTTCAAATAAGAACATATCTATTTTAAAATAACTTTCTAAATTAATTATTCTTGTACCTACTGTTTTGCTTATATAGCATTTATACCGGTGTAAAAGAATTATACTAATTAAGAAATGATGTAAATCTCAGTTGATAATTTTTGTACTGAATGCCATTTTTACTTTCTCTATACGTACTATGCACATAATGTATACAGAAGGTATCATATTGCACCCAAAATGCGATACCGAGATTTCACCTGAAATATATATTTTGAGACCATGTGAATTCAAAAAAAGCATTTTTAGAAAAATATGACAAGAAGATTTTTAAGAAAACCTACCCACCCCAACTACCCTTTACATAAAACAATTTTCAAAATTTTTGATTTTCTCAAAAATAGCTGTAATGATTTGGATTAACATACAAAATATTAAAGATATTTACATCCCAAATAAAATGTACACATTGAATTTTCTGGGAATAGCCTCTGAAGACCTCTTTATTCTCGATTAATTTTGCCTAACTGCTAAACGTAAGAGTAAGACAAAAACTTCACAGAAAATGTAGATCTCGCCGAAACACACATTACTTCCTTTTCATATTTGTTGTGGGGGTAACCGTTTCCGAGATACTGCTTGTTATTAGTTTCAATTGTAAAGCACTTGTACTTTTCTCAGACAGGAAGTGTCCGTTTTTCTTTTGTTCTACTCCTGGCCAAACAAAGAAGCGGTTTCCAATGACAATCGCGTAACGACAGCTTAAAACATTTTAGTATCGGTTTAGCCTAGTGTATTCCCGTAGTTCTCTTCTACTTACAAGAATCAAATAATAAGAACATACTGTTCATGTTTATCTCGATAGTAGAAAGAAGAATAATATTTTGTAAGAAGAATGTTTGGAGAATAGCAAGAGAAAGTCATGTGAGTTTAACACATCAGATTTTTATTATAAGTATTTTAAAGCATTTTAGGTCACAAAATTCGGGGACTGGCCATTCCAAACTTAACGCTGATCAGAACAACAGATATAGGAAACGGGCTATTACAAATTGGGAACCCTAGTACGACGATTCGCATCGAACCCTCATTACAGTCAACTTGGTACTTTCACGAAGAATAATTTATCTTTGCTTTCTGAACAGCAGTCGTTAAGATGCTTGGCAGATTTTCTAATCCTTTTACTAATTAATAGAAGGCACGTTTTCTAGCATTCTCACTGGCACTAACTAGCCCAATGTTGAATTTTTCTGCCCTAATGCATTCGAAAACGATCGATTTTCCTCAGGTTGTTTTTGTTTTCCGATCGTCATTCATCGATTAACAGTTCTCTCACTAATGCTGCTTGAAAGTTTTTAAGCTAAGCATGACAGGAAAAATCTGATGTGTTCTATTCACATGATTTTCTCTACATCTCTGCAACAAATTACTGTTAAAAAGCTTATGCTTCCATTTATTTCATGCTAGTCGAGAAAAAAATAGTAGAAATAGTCTTATCTCTTGCTTCATGTAAGTAGAAGCGAAATAAGGGAGCACCATAGATTAACGTGATAGTCAAAAGCTGGTTGCTATGTGACTGAAGTTTCTTTGTTTGTATGGACTGGAGTTGACAAATTCCTGTATGAGAAAATTATGTTTTTCCAAGCTGAAAACAAAAACAAGGAATATCTTAAAAAAAAAAAAAAAAAAAAAAAAAAAAAATCAACTCTAGGAAAAAAATGTATATAACATAAATTGTGTGTTTTAAAGGGCTCTACATTTTTTGTGTGGCAAGTTTTTCTCCATCTCTTACGGTTTAGCAGTTAAACAAAATTCCGTAAAATTTATCCAGAATGAAAAAATCTTCGGAGGCTATTCCCAGAAAATTCAAGATATACTTTTTATTTGTAGGTAAATATCTTTAATATACGATATTTTAATCAAAATCGTTAGAGCAACTTTTAAGAAAATCAAAATTTTCAAAAAATGTTCCATGTAAATGGTAGTTGGGAGTGTTGGAATTTTCTTGAAAATCTTCGTGACGCATCCTTCAAAGATACCAGTCTTAAATACCAAGTTTGGTATTTAACGGTATTTTTGTTTTTGAGCTATGTTGTCCACAGACACACACGCACAAGGACCTTTTTCTGAAATTGCTTTTTTTGTTTTTCAGGGGGACTCAAAATATGTATTTCCGGTGAAATCTCGGTATCGAATTCTTGGGTGCAACACAATACCTTCTCTATACAGTATGCGCATGGTACGTGTAGAGAAAGTAATTAAAGCTGAATTTTATTACAAGCTAAAATTCGCTATTTTTATTTTCAATTATATCATCGGCAACTCAGTAACTTCGATTGCTTCGTTACCGATAAACAAAAATCGAAGTTCGAAAATAATTTTTCAGAAATTCAAGGAAAAAACCCTGATACGTCCCATTCACATAAGATTCTCTGCCTATTTAAAAAAACACGTCTTACAAAATATTATTCTTTTATCTACTTCACGCTAATCGAGAAAAGCATTAACAAAATGGTCTTATCATCTAATTCCTTTTAAGTAGTGGGGCATTAGGAGAGTACACTATACCAAAACGGCAGTCAAATGTTTTAAAAGCTAACGCTATGCGGTTGCCATTGAAATTCTCTTTAATAGCCAAGAGTAAAACAAAAGAAATACGGATGACTTCTATTTGAGAAAAGTATAAATGTTTTAAAATTGAAAGTGCCTAGGAATATCTCTGAAACAGTTAGCTCCTCAGCAAAAAGGATAGCGATAAAATGTGTGTTTTGACGAGATTAACATTTTTGTGTTTTTTTTTTTTTTTTTTTGTGCCATCTCTTACAGTTTACTACTTATGCAAATCTCAACCACAATAGAGAACTTCAGATGCTATTTCCAACACATTGAAGGCATTAAGTTTATTTGCCATGTACATATCTTTCAATATACGGCATTTTAATCAAAACTGTTATAGCCATTTTAGAAAAAATCGAAAAAATCGAAAAATTTGTGTAAAGGAAGTTTGGGTTGGGGGAAAGGCCTGTGAAGTCCTTTCATATGCAATGAAGTTTCACGGTACACAAACAAACTTAGATCTCTAAAACAAGCATTTTATTAAAAAAACAATTTTATAACCTGAGGTACTTCAGCAATTCTTTACTTTATTGATTACGGGTAGGTCATATCGGACGATGAATAAAATCGATGAAATAATGTTCGAATGTGGCCGAGACCACGAAGCTTAAAAAAGTCTTATCCGGGTAACTCACGATACCGTGGATTGGAACTCGGGACCTCTTGATTGTGAGGCAGACATGCTACCCCACAAGTACAGAACGGACGGATTCTAATTGTTC
This sequence comes from Hymenopus coronatus, assembly GCA_030762935.1. Lineage (NCBI taxonomy): Eukaryota > Metazoa > Arthropoda > Insecta > Mantodea > Hymenopodidae > Hymenopus > Hymenopus coronatus. The sequence goes on along the minus strand of CM060892.1, from coordinate 176,197,146 downwards.
ATACTTGGCCATTCTTTTCTTTTGATATGCAGTTGTTGCTTTCTACTGCGTTCAAAGAGAATGCCAACATATAGCGTCCAATTCTTAAATATTGTCTATCACTATTTTTAATATCTAACAAAATTTGAACTGAGGTATACTCAATGAAAGCAAAATAGATACAAATAAAACAAACTTTTCTAAGAATACGTTGTACACATGTCCCACTAATAAACGAGCGTAGAGAAGGTCATATGAATGCAACACATCATATTTATCTAATATCGAGCAACTTAATTATATCAGCAAGAATTCCAGGATAATTTCCGGCTGTGAATACTTTGAGGGGAAAAATAAATGGTAGCTATCCACCATTAAATTTCTATTTTTATTTTCAGTGATCCAATAAGAGCAACAACTTTTAAATAGATTAAATTGTTTTTTCACACAAGCCATGTGTAGGACAGGAGTTGGATAGATAGTCAGACTGAAAAATTCAATGCCATAGCTGGGATTTGATCCACGGATCTCCCGATCTCTAGCCGCTTGCTCTGCCACCGAGCTAACATGGCAACATGCCGGCATAGCATGGAATTTTTACAACTGACGCGCATGTTTCCCGGTAAGCCACAAGGTGGTTATAGTTGGCTATACTATGAATCCTGGGACTCGAAGTATTTACAACATTGTATGATGTAAATAACATATTTTGAATGTACACTCTGAATGAATTGAAATAATTACCACTTGGAATTTTGATTTAAAGAAATGTTCATTTAAATGAGGGCGAGGAATGCTGCTATGTTGATCCAACGCACCAATATTTAAAAACAATATTTCCAATAAAGGTCATTTTCATCTACTAATAGACGTATCTCGATTTAAAACTATTCTTTATCTGCTTCTGCATATCTTGTGAATCTCTTGTAGACAGAAATCCAAAAAGGCCTGCTGTAATGATAGCAGAGGGCAAATTCTTTATTTTAATATAAACAAATTCTCATTACATCCCGAATTCAATTGCATAGCGGTGAATTCACATCTTATAGGCACTTTGCAACTACTTGAAGAGGTTTAGACCGGATTTGTGACTCAAAGATACCCTAAAGGCTTGGAAATGCAACAGATGAGCTTGTCTCTATTCAGCGATCACTACTTTATCTTTAGGTTGCTTCAGGGCAGCATGTCTATTTTCTTTGTGATGCATTTAATGAGCTCAGTACTACATATAAAGTATTGACTTTTAACTAATTATTACACTAGTGAGATAATTTCTCTTTATTAAACCCACAGATACGCAGCATGCGATAACTGAAAAAAAATGAGGTGTTCCATTCACATGACTTTCTTTACATCTCTGTAACAAATTGTTGTTAAACAGCTTATTCTTCGTCTACTTCATGCTATTGGACGAAGAATGAAATTGGTGAAATGATGCTCAAATGATCTCGGGGTCCATGGAGGTTAAAGTTACTCGACATTCGTCTTCTCAGGATAAGGGAAAACCCCGAAAAAATAGTGTACGGGTAACTCACCCTATGCGAGATTCGAACTCACGACCTTTTGAGTGTGAGGCAGACACGCTACCACTACACTACCCTGGCGGAAAGAAACGCTTTGTTGTAAATAAAAGGAAAATCATGGAATACACTTGGGTAAAACGATAGTCAAATCTTTTAAAAGCTGGTTGCCATGTGGATGAAATCCGTTTCTTTGTATTGCCAGGAGTACAATAAATTCCCATATGTGAAAAGTTTTAAGTATTTTAAAACTGAAACTAATAACAAAGAATATCTCAAAAGTGGTCAATTCCACGATAAAAAATGTATATGATATATTGTGTGTTTCAGCGAAAACTACATATTTTGTGTAGCAAGTCTTTATCTATCTCTTACGGTTATACAAAATCCAGCAAAATTCGTCCACAACAAAAAGGTCTTTAGAGCTATCCACAAAAAAATTCAAGATATACATATTCATCGTGTAAAATATCTTTAAAGTACGCTATTTTAATCAAAATCAAAATTTTCGATTTTTTTTTTCTATGTGAAGGGTGGTTTGGAATGGGGGGTACTCAAAATCCTCGATATAGAACTTATATACCAAGTTTGGAATTTTACCGACCTCTCGTTTTCGAGCTATCGTGTTCACAGGCACACGGACGGACAGTAATCTATTTTTTTTTTTTTATACGGTGGACCCTAAAACGTATACTTCCGCTGAAAACTCGAACTTTTAGATGGAATGCAATACCTTCTCTATACACTGTGTACCTAAAGTAAAAATCGGAAGTGTTCAATTCACATAACTTGCTCTAGCTGTTACACAAGCAACTTTCCTTAAAAAGATTATTCTTTTATCTGCGACATGTTAATCATGGTAAACATTAGTAGAAATTCTGCAAAACTCATCCAGAATAATAAAGTCTTCAGAGGTTATTGCTAGAACATTCAAAATATACATGATGTTTGCGATGTATATATTTAATATACATTTTAAACGAAAGCGTTAGATCCATTTTTGAGAAAAACAAAATTTTCAAAAATATTTCCATGTGAAGGGTAGTTTGTGGTAGGGGAATTTTCTTGAAAATCTTCGTGTCGAATCCTTGGAGTATGCTAAACATAAATATCAAGTTTGGTATTTAACGGTATTTTCGTTTTTTGACCTAGGCTGACCACAGACACACATAGGCACACGGGCCTTTTTCTAAAAGTCCTTTTATTCAAAAGATTCACCTTTTATCTACATCATGATAATCAAAAACAAAAACATGCGCAGAATTAGTCTTAATAGTATTTGCTTGCTTGTAAGTAGAAGGGAAATAATAAAAGACACTGGCCAAAGCGATAGTGAAGTCCTTTAAAGCCGATCGTTTTGTGAAACAATTGAAAGTTCGTATCTTTGCTTGCCAGTATTAAACAAACGAGAAGAAAGATATCTTCCCGTTTGAGAAAAGTTTAAATGACTTAAAATTGAAGCCAATAATCCGGAATATTTCGAAAACTGCTAACTGTACAATATATATATATATATATATAATTATATAATTATATAATTAATTGTGTATTTTAATGGGATCTACATATTTGTGTACTAAGCTTTTGTCTTTCTCTTATGGTTTGCCAGTAATACAAAAGTTATCTAGAATGCAGATGTCTTCAGAAAATTAAAAATATACCTACATCCCGTTTGTCACAAAAATATTTTAAACATAAGGTATTTTAATCAAAATTTTCGAAAAATGTCCCATTTAAAGCGAAGTTGCGAGTGGTGGGGATTTTCTTGAAAACCTTCGTATCGCATCCTTGGAAGATCAAATTTGGTGTTTAACGGACTCTTCGTTTTTGAGTTATACTGTCCACGGACACATTCACACACAGGGACTTCTTTTTATTTACCTATTTATTTTGGTTCAGGGAATTCCAAATATGTATTTCCGGTGAAATCTCTGTATCAAATTTTTGGGTGCATTACAATACCTTCTCTATACACTATGTGCATAGTACGTGTAGAGAAAGTAAAAAGTAAATTTCGGAGTATCTCAAAATATACATTTATTGATCGAAATTTGTCTTAGTTCACATATTAAGAATTTTTCAAAATTAACGTATAGTGTAAATTGCGAAGTGATCATCCAACTTACAGAATTATGACTTTCACATGACTTTCTCTTGTTACACTTCTATAGTCAGCTTATAGAATCCTATTCTTCTATCTACTCCCTGTTAATATAGACAAACCCGCCAATCACTCTTTAAATGTAAGTATGATTAAGAATTAAATAATTCAAAGCTTAATTTCATATTCAATGATATTGATTTGAAATTCTGTTCTCTTTGCATCAATAGAAATGGGAGGAGAAAGAAAGAAACAAAGAAAGAAACAAAGAAAGAACAGAAAGAAAGGAGAAAATAGAGTTTTGGATTAATTTGTTTCTCACACAAATAGAGTCAGACTGAATTTTTTTTAAAGAAAAGAACACAGTTCCGGAGGCTTGCCAGGACTCCAGCGCTGTATTCTTTTTTCTCCATTTTTTCCAGTTTCCTATATTTCCTGAGCATACCTTATTATCTTAACGTTTTCCTTTCACGTATACATACACAAACATAGACACATTTACAAACACAGAAACACCCATGCCCAAGGCGGGACTCGAACCCACGATCCTATGCACCACGAAGCGCCAAAGCGAGACACTTGAGCGAGCGCGGCCACCGGGATCGGCAGAAATTCAATGCCATAGCCTTGATTTGAACCACGGATCTCCCGATCTCTAGCCGGTTGCTCTACCACTGAGCTACCATGGCAACATGGCAGCATAGCATTGACTTTCTCAACTGACTCGCATGTTTCCCGGTAAACCACAAGGTGTTCTCAAATTATTTTGGGATGACAACCCCAATGGCGACTTACAATGCTGTAAGTAGGTGCTCTAAATCCCAGGATTCATAGTGTAGCCAACTATCATGGTCATTGGATTAATTACTTTTTCACACAAGCCGTGTGTAGGACAGGAGTTGGATAGGTAGAGTCAGACTGAATGGCATTGCATTTTTCAGTCTGACCCTACCTATCCAAATAGCGATTTGTAGCACTGAGAGAACTGCAAGTATTAGAGCAATCAAACTAGCCGCCAACAATATCTTGGAAATGGTTAAGTCCATACAAATTGCTTGACATATCCGTGTGCTTTAAAGAAATCTGCATGCTTTTAGTAAACACATACATACACACTCACTCTCTCTCTCTCTCTCTCTCTCTTTCTCTCTCTCTCTCTCTCTCTCTCTCTCTCTTTCTGTCTCAGGTTTACCAGGTATACAAAAGTAAAATGAACTACACAGGCAATTACAAGAAAATTCAAGATATTCATTATATTTGCCATAAAACAACTTAAAAGTATGGTGTTTTACAAATAATTTAGGGCCGTTTTTAAGAGGGGGGGAAATAGAAAAATACTTCATGTATGGAATAGTTTGGAGTGCGGGATTTTCTTCAAAATCTTCGTGTTGCATCCTTGGGAGTTCCTGAACTTAACACCAAGACTTTTCGTTTTTGAGTAATGTCAAGACACACACACACACACACACACACACACACACTCTCTCTCTCTCTCTCCCCTTCCCTCCCCCCCCTGTCTCTTCTAAAAATTACTGTTTTGGATCCAGGGACTTTCTAAACTGTACTTCGGTGAAATATCGGTACTGATTTTTTTTGCAAGTAGTACTATAGGCAAATAGTAGAGAAAGTTAAAAAGCTGTTAATGTCCCTCTAGATCCTTTTAGCCCAATAATGAAAGTTACATTAGATGTAGCAACTGCATTTAAAGCTACTTCACACTTCTCCAAACACTTCCTTCAATTGATGTCTAATGAGATTAACTTCGGGGTTTAAATGATTTTACCAAGAGAAAACGTTGCATCAGAAAGCTTGAGAATGAGCATTTTAAAGGACTTGATTCACCAAGAGAGTGGACTTTATATGAACATAAGTCTTTCTAACCTACTGCAAACCTCGGACATTTAAGCCCGAAATGAAAATAGCATTTTGGTAATACCAGAAATAATTCAACCACCAGGGATACATTGGAACGTTCATCATCGGGAATGTCCCATTGCTCACAGCGAGTCTGCAGTCACGGCAAGGGGGTAAAAAGATTCCATAGAGCAAATAATCTAATTTCTCAGCTCGTTTAACTGGCAAGTCATCGCTGCAATTTATTCCCAGAGATTTATTTCCTCACAATGAAGTTTTCAAAAAGAAATGCTTTCATTTGCTTCACCGTGTCACTCTGCTCTTTACTTCCATTCTCACAGTTATACTGACAGGACAAAAGGGGAATAAGGGAGTGGCGAGTCACCCGCGAGAAATAATGACCCCAATTTCAAGTATAAAAACGATATGTAAATAAATGGAAGCACCTACAAAATGTACTATCAGAGGAGGTTCAACCGTACAAGAAAGTAAAGTGGAAACTCTTTTAAATGGAAATCAATTCCAATTGTGATGACCTGCAGTAAAACTCCTGTATAGGTGACGACTATGTCTCCAACTCACATTTCCATTTTCGCACTGTGGTTCTGCTTTGACGATGTGATGAAGTAATGTTAGTCTTTCTGCTTTGAGGCTTACGAACTATTGGCCCTTTCCGTCCTCCAGCTTTACTGGAGATCTACAATCTCAGTAGCGTTTCAGTTTATATGTTTGAAAATCTGTTTGATCGTCAAAATTGCGTATCTGCCCGATTTCCTGAAAAACCTTTTAATTTTTCCATTTATAGCCCACCTTTAAGTACAATATCATATTGACGATATTTATTTTCCTGTGGTACATATTACCTGGCGGCAATGGTGTTAACTTTGAACTGCAGAAGGTAGATTTATACTCATATTTAATTTTAATTATTATATCAGACACATGCATGCACACATTCACAATCACATTAATGCTTCCAGACCTCGGGGAGAATATATCCAGAGAATAATCTGGGCTAGAGAAAAATCTCTATCCCCAGCCGGGGATTGAAGCCGGAATTCCCCAAACAGCAGGTAGGTGATGTACCGGAGTTAAGGGGACAGAACTGTGTTTCCCTTTTTTTTTTTTTTTTTTTTTGGTAGTGTTTAACGCCCGCTTTAACTACTTATGGCACCACAGGCGGTGACATTGGTGATACATGAATGATTATGGACCACCAGTGGAATGCGATGGCGGGGGAAACCGGAGTGCCCGGAGAAAACCCGCCCCCAGCGCAGCTTTGTCCACTACAAATCTCGCATGCGGTCGCTTGGGATCGAACCCCGGCCGTCTAGGTGAGATTCGAGTGGCCTAACCACTCGGCCACTGTCTTTCCCTCATACTCCATCTACCGAATCTTGGACTACCGCCGAACTATTACATATATAACATTCCCGCAGTCACCTAAGCGCCCAGGGGAGGATGTGGTGAAGAAACCACTGGAGGCCACCAGCTTATATCCCTAACGTTTCCAAGCTCGATGACCCATTCCAATGTCGGGCTACCAGAGGCGAGTATGCATCGCTCCATCTGCCCGCACTGCCATACAAAACTAACTGGGAAGCACACCTGAAAGGTGAGAGGAATATGGTATGAAGGGAAATGATGGCAGATGAGGTAACATTTCAACATTCGGTGGCGACCCTGGGGAAACCACGAAAAGCTTATGGAGTAGAGTGGGCAGTAGACAAGGGTCAAATCTAATACCGCGGCGCCACACCCCTCGAATAAGTATACTTACAGTTAAATGATAGTAATCACACAACTTGCCTTTAAGAGAAGTTGAAACTGTCTTCCACCCACACACTTTGGCATCTTCGCAGCAATTGTCACTCTCACTCGAATTTCTCGTCTCATCTTCCAATGTATGGGGATTTGCTACATAAAATATATTTTATAAAGCCCCCATAGATGAAAATCTCGTACAGTTGAATCAGAGATATTGAGGGCCATAATTCTTTATTAATTATCTTGTCTTCAAAATGTATTGATTTAAATTTATTGATTCACCAGTTGAATGCTCTGTAGCAGACGTTTGTAAACAGATTAACATTCAACGTCGGTCACTAGTTGAAAACATATGATGTGTTCCATTCAGATATCTTACTCTAGCTGTTCCACAAACAATTTTTTCGTGTCAAAAGATTATTCTTTTACCTGCGTTATGCTAATCTAGGAAAACATTAGCAGAATTAGCTTTATTACTTCAAGGGAAATAAGGCAGTACATTAGGTTAAAACGATAGTCAAATCTTTTAAAAGCTAGCCGCTATGTGAAACAACTGAAATTCGGTTCGCTTTGTATGTCCCCGTTTGAGAAAAGTTAATCAGTTTAAAATTCAAATCAATTACAATGAATATCTCGAAAACGGCCAAATCTACAAGAAAAACGTATAAGGCATAACATCTACGTTTTTGTGTAGTAAGTTTTTATCTATCTCTTACGGTTTTACCGTTATGAAAGACTCTTATATTACTCAACCAGAATAAAGAGCTCCTTAGAGCTATTCCCAGAAAAGTCTAAATGTACACTTGTGATGTGAATATCTTTATAACATTGTACTTTAATCACAATCGTCAAAGCCATTTTCGAAAAATGTTCCAGTAAAGGATAGTTGAGAGTGAGACATTTTCTTTAACATCTTCGTGTCGCATCCTTGGAAGATACTGAACTTAAAATACCAAGTTTGGTAGTTAACTGACTTTTCGTTTTGTGCTGTCCACAGACACACACGGACCTTTTTCTAAAAGTGTTATTTTGATTGAAATCTCGGTATCAAATGTATGGGTGGAATACAATACCTTCTCTATCGACTATGTGGATTGTACACACGGACTAGAGAAAGTATAAATATGCAATTAAGTCATTTAGTACCTCTGAATTTATCTGTTCAGAAGAAGTAGATCCTATTACTTTATGTGTATTTACTGAACGCAACGTTCGCGTCATGCATGGGAATCTTGTACTCCAGTATCTATTATTTTAGAAAGGAATAAACAGTGTAGATGATCAGAGGAATATTGAGCGTGGGTCAACTACTCTAGTATACAATAAACTAAATAAATTCACCCGAATGTAATGAGGTGATAATCAAGTGTATGAAACAAATCCCACACATTAGAAGAACTAACATTCACTCAAATTCAGATACTGAACTCTCGAGTGCAAGTGAAATAATGCTACAAAAGTGTGTGGATAGAGAAGGACACACTTCCAATATCTCTCATGATAAGGTATGTTGTAGTTGTAATCGAGCGGTAACCATTTTGGAGATGCCGTGGCTGGTCTTCCTCAGCCAAGGGTATTTTCGGGTCGCCAGGCGAATGCTAGAGAATTTCCTGTCCACCACTTCCGCATCATCTGTTTTAGGATTGAAGAAACGGCCGGTTGTGGCTCCGTGTGACTTGTGCACGCGTGCTTTCGACTTAGGCTCGGGGCTTTGGGGTGGGCCTAGGAAATGTCAACCATATGCATTGTACATGTAGAGAAATCGAAAAAAATGCTGATGCGCTCCATTCACATGACTTTCTCTAACTGCTCTGCAAACAAAATGTGCTTTTGTCTACATCATCCTAATCGAGATAAACAATAAATTCTCTAATCACTTGCTTCCTTCTAAGCAACAAATAAATAAGGGGACATGCTAAACTAAAACGATAGTCAAATATTTTAAAAGTTAGTCGCCACGTGAACAATTGAAGTTCGGTACGCTTTGTAGTAAATGAAAGGTGACTCCCCGTTCGAGGTAGGTTATTACCTAGTTCAAAATTGAAACGAATAACAAGGAATATCTTGGAGGCGGTTAACTCTACAAAAACAATGTGCGTATATGACATAAATGTTATATTTTAACGATATCTACGTTTTAGTGAGCTTTTTGTCTTTTTCATACTTTTTTACCAGTTATGCAAAAATACACCCAGAATGAAGAGGTCTTCAAAGGCTATTCCGAGAAAAGTCAATATACACATTTTATTTCACATTTAAATATCTTTCATATATGGTATTTTAGTCAAAATCGTTTCAGCCATTTTTGAGAAAAACATATTTTCAAATATTTTTGCATGAAACGATAGTTTGGAGTGGAGGGATTTTCTTGAAAATATTGCAATCGCATCTTTGAAACATGCTAAACTTAAACACCAATTTTGGTATTTAATGGTATTTTGAGTTATGCTGTCCATACACACCCAGGAGACCTCAAAACATGTATTTCCGTGAAATCTCGACATAGCATTTTTTTGAGTGGAGTACAATACCTTTTGTGTACACTATTTATATAGTACGTGTAGAAAAAGTAACAGTTAAGCTTTTTATTTGACTCCACCTCATAGTCGACCTCCGTGGTGTAGTGGTTACCATGCTGACTTTATATGCCTAAGGTCGCGGGTTCAAACGATGAATTTTTTCGGGCGTAAAAGTTCTTAGCATGGATTCCTTCGGAAGGGAAGCACAGCCCTTGGTCCCGTGTCGTAGATTTACGGCATATAAAAGAACCTCAAGCCTGATAGAGAGGCAAAATTAAGCGGTCTTTCACGCCCATTATAGAATGGGACGCTGAGAACCCAGCAGTTACAGAGCGTCTATAAATAAAACGCCATTTCATTCGTATTTATGGTTCAAAATTAAAGCATTGCTGCCCTTTAGTGCGAGTCTTCTTTACATCCCTCTACTCTCTACCTTATTTAGTATTAATCCTATAAGTAACACAGTTTCCATTGCTGTTTTAATTTTGTAGCAAAAACTTGAGACATTTTAAAACCTCAAAATTAAAAGCACGAGCTCTGCATTCACAGCAGGATTTGCATGTGCTTTCTTTAATAAGCCATTCAGTTAATAATTTCATTAGCAATATTTTAAAACGAGATGTGCAGCAGATCCTGTTTGGGGTGGGGGGATTTCTAGACTGTCATTTAATATAGGCACTACTAAATACAGGTACATGCAAATGACATTTTGCTTGCAGACACTCCCAGCAATTTTTAATCTGCAATTAATTACTTTATGCAGCCTTCTAAAGATAAAATCAATATCACATACGCATCAGCTAATGAGCTACGCATTCCCGGCGATACTCCACATCTCGATAATACAGACAGGCTATTAAAAAAATAAAGCAGGTGCCAGATAAATTACTACATTTAGTGTATCTTTCGCAAAAGTAACCACTCCACTGTTTTATGCAACATCACATTTGATAACAAGTATCCAAGCTGAGACCTCAAAGATGTGTTTCAAATATTGTCGTTGTTGTCTCCACTAAAAGTTTTCTATGCGAATTATATACTAATTGAGACAAACATTAGCAAAAATAGTCTTATTACTTGCTTTTTTGTAAGTACAAGGGAAATGTGGGTATCACTAGACTAAAGCGATAGTCAACTCGTTGCTATGTGACTGAAATTAGTTCTCTTTGCATGGCCAGGAGCTGACAAATTCCCACGTGAGAAAAGTTTAACTATTTAAAATGAAACCAATAACAAGGAATATCTCGGAAATCATTAACTCTAGAAAAAACAAAAAAGTAATGACATAAATGTGTATTCTAACAATTATATTACTAACTTTTTGACTACTTCTTAGGGTTTATTAGTTATGCAAAAGTCATTCAGAATGAACAAGACTTCAGAGGATATTGCCAGAAAATTCAAGACATTCATTTTGTCACATAATTATCTTTAGTATACGGTATTTTAATCAAAATCATAAGCCATTTTTGCGAAAATCAGAAGTTTAGACATTTTTCCATGTAAAGGGCAGTTTGGAGTGGGGGATTCTCTGGAAAATCTTCGTATCACAGTGTTGGAAGGATACTGAACTTAGATATCAAGTTTGGTATCTAACCAGCTTTTCGTTATTTAAGTATCGTGCTCACATTCACTCGAACTAACACATTTTTTTCTAAAAATCCTTTGGAGGGGGGAGAGTTACAGGTACCACTAAAAACATGTTTTTCTAGTGAAATCTCGGTATTGCGATTATTGCATTGCGTGGAATGTAATACCTTCTCTACCTATATACTAAGTAGAAAAAGTAAAAATAACAAAATAAGCATGCAACGCTCCATAAAAGTCCTTTCAAATGAAGCTATATGTGCACTAAAAGTGTGAAAAGCGTATTTCTGGTGATCGTTTATACAGCAATTAAAGCGCGGTTTAAATTAAAAGTACTACCTACAGCAAGAAAAGTATGGCTCAGATGACATCCAAAAATGGTAGTTTTGCTTACTTTATCTGTAGCTAGTATAGGAAGGGCTTCACCTATAGAATTCCATACAAATATCAATACCCTGACTTCATAAAAATACACGCTTTTAGACTCCCTAGACAAAACAAAAGGTTCAGACGAGTGTTAGTGATTAGTGAACAACATATGTCATAAAAATTTGATGTGTTCCATTCACATGACTTTCTCTACATCTCTGTAACAAATTATTGTTAAAAAGCTTATTCTTCTATCTACTTCATGCTAATACAGATAAACTCTAGCAGAAACAGTCTTATTACTTAGTTCCTTGTAAGTAAAAGAGAAATAATGGAAGTCACTAGGCTAAACCGACGTCACATGTTTTAAATGTGGTTGCTATGGGATTGATATCCGCTTCATTGCGCGACCAGGAGTTGACAAGTTCCTGTATGAGAAAACTTTTCAAGCATTTAAACTGAAGCCAATAACAAAGAATATATCGAAAACGGTTAACTCTAGGGTATATGACATGAATTGTGTGTTTTAAAGAGCTCTACATTTTTTGTGTAGAAAGTTTTTGTGTGTACCTTACGGTTTGCTCGTTATGCAAAATTAAAAAAAAAAAAAAAAAAAATCATCCAGAATAGAGGATATTTAGAGGCTATTCCCAGAAAATTCAAGATATACATTTTGTCATGTAAATATCATAAATATAACAAATTTTAATCAAATTCTTAAGACCACCTTTGAGAAAATCAAAATTTTGTAAATATTTTCCACGTAAAGAGTAGATGGCGGTGGGGGAATTTTCTTGAAAAGCTGGTATCGCATCCCTGGGAGATACTGAACTCAAATATTAAGTTTCGTATTTAACGGACTTTTCATTTTTGAGCGATGCTCCCACAGACACAAACACAGACACGCACAGGACCTTATTCTTAAAATGCCTTTTATTGATTCAGGGGGTATCAGAACATGTCTTTCTGGTGAAAGATCGGTATCGAGTATTTGGATGCAATACAATACGTTCTCTATACACTATGTACTTAGTACGCGTAGAGAGTAACATTTAGGTTAAACACCAAACTTAGCATTCTAGCCAACCGTCTTCCAGGAAATACTAACATTTTCAAGATATTCCCTTACGCCACTCTTTCCATGAAAATATAATTTTTTCTTGGTTAAAACATGATAAATAAAATGCATAATTTGTCTGTGAATAGCTTGTGAAGTCCTCTTTATTCTGAATGAATATGTATAATGTTACGATTCTGCATGGCTTTCGGATGCGAGTACCCTTATAAGCGAATCTGAATATTGCTTCAGCAGGACTCCCTTCTAGTGATACGTTAATAGTTCATCTCGTAGTGTAGTACGTTTTTGTCTATCTCTTACGGTTTACCAGTTAAGCAAAAGTCATCCAGAATGAAGAGGTCTTCAGAGACTATTCCCAGAAAATTCAAGATATACAATTTATTTTTCATGTAAATATCTTTATGTACGACATTTCAATCAAAATCGTTAACGCCATTTTTGAGAAAATTAAAACTTTGGGATGAAGGGATTTTCTCTAAATCTTCGCGTCGCATCCTTGTAAGATTATAACATCTATTGGTATTTTACTGACTTTTCCTATTTTTAATTATCGTGTTGACACACGGTACATTTTCTAAAACTGCTTTATTTTTATTTGGAACCAGGAACCCTAAAACGTGTATTTCTAGTGAAATTTCGGTATCCAATCTTTGGGTGGAGTGCAATACCTTCTCCACTTATGTACTATGTACTAAATAGAGAAAGTATTTCACATATTATATAATTCAGAACAAATTAAATGTGACAGTTTTGATGAATAAGATCAACCGAACATTACATAGGAAATGGAAATGGCGCGTTATTTATGGACGCTCTTTAACTGCTATGGTTCTCAGCGTCCCATTATATATTGGGCGTGAAAGACCGCTTAATTTTGCTCAGAGGCCTCTCTGTCAGGCTTGAGGTTCTTTTACGCGCCGTAAATCTACGACACGGGACCAACGACTTTACTTACCTTCCGAAGGAAGCCATGCTAAGGATCTTTCCAAAATTGAATCCACGACCTTAGGTGTATGAAGTTAGCATGATAACCATTACACCACGGAGGGCGACTAAACATTACGTAGAATATAATACCTATGAACAAAGAAATGTCAGCACATAATTGTTATACTTGAGATATTTATAGTAGTAAATTACACAATTAAAATTCCTCAAGTAATAAATGTATAGAGGTTTCTCAAGCGTGATTTCACAAAATTGAAATGACTGAATTCTATCTTCTTGTTTTAAATCCTGGGCGTCAACATTTTGGTTTTATTTCTGGCATAGAGAAAAAGGTGTTTTCTTCAGGGAGTTTAACTCATTCAAAGTAAGAGACGAAGTTCCAATGATAATATAAGAATTGTGTTAATACGAAAGCAAACGTAAAACTTGGCTCAACAGCAGTGAGGAAAAATGTTTCTCTAGTGAGGAAAATCTACAACTATTCCCCCAAATCAATGCTAGTTTGGTACGACCTATTTTGGTTGTAAGAACACATCACAGCTCCCTGTGCACCGAAAATAAATCCCTCTAATGCTCAGATGTCTAGATCTGAAAAATACTGTGCGCATATACGTCTAATCCTATCTTCTGTTCATTTCTCACGCTTTTTGGGGAATGCTAAGGTAACTCACCCCGTAAGTTGTTTCCCCTGGGAATTTGAAACCTCACCAGTGCGCACTACGGTGGAGATTACTACATACATTTTTTATCCTCTGCTCCTATCTACAAAAGCCCCCCCCCCCGCTCTTTACCGGCAATCAGATTAAGAAAATCGACGAGATGCAGACAATTCGGCTGTCTTTATAATGCAGGAAAGTCTTAGAAGTAGACAAAATATGTTGGAAATCTTAGAAAGAGAAAAGGGACTCAAAAACAACCATATAGAAACAAAGAGTTGTTTAAAAGACGAAGTTTTGGAAACTATTAACTGAAAGAAAACAACGAAACAATAAACACTGTCTTGAGGTTCCTTGGGTCTACTTTATACATTTTCAAATATCTTGGATCTTAATTAAAGTGTTTGTTCTCAAATTAAGCTTGCTTGGAGCATGTGATAACTCATAAACACTCAGCATTAGGTGCAGAAGATTATTAACAATGAATTAAAGTATTTTGCACTCACCCTAAAGTCAAATTCTTCTTTATTTAAAATGACTTTACAGATGTTCATTACAGCTTCTATACAGATTTTTTTCTAGCCAAAATACCGATACATGGATACCTTTACGGGATGTCTGGAGTTTATTTCCCGCAATATTGTTTGTCCTCAGCCCCCCCCCCCGTCCCAATCTTTACAATTGGCAAATGACAGCAGCCTAAACTTAGGCCTGGGACATTTCCGTTCCAATTTTCCTTTACTCAGTTATCACAGTCCACCGCTGTAATGTTGTTTGTGATAACACTGGTCGTTGAAACAGTACTAAAAGTATTCGATAAAATTATTCATATAAAGTGTTACCTATTTCATAAAACCCTAAAAAAAACAAAGTTGGATGAACATCAAATATCGCATTTATTTTTACAATCATCCCAGGAAGATTTCTGCCCAAACCGAACCATTCTTTAGATGAAAAAAACTGATGTTTTCCATCCACATGACTTTCTCTACATCTCTGCAACAAATTATCGTCAAAAAGCTTAACAAACCTTCTACTCAAAACATTATTCTTTTATCTAATTCATGCTATTAAAAAAAACACACACACATTAGCAGAATCAGTCTTATTACTAGCATCCTTGTAAGAAGAAAGGAAATAAAATTCACCGGCTAAAGCGAAAGTCCCCTGCTTTAAAATCCGGGCTTTAGGTGAAACAATTGAAATTCCAATCTCTTTGTTCTCCAGGAGTAAACAAACGACAACGGAGTAGAAAGATGTCTTCCCGTTTAAGAAAAGTTTGGGTCGTTTAAAATTGAAAACAATAATCCGAAATATCTCAAAAACGATTAGTAACTACAATAACAATGTACATGACAAATTGTGTTTCTTAATTATGTACATTTTTTATGAAGTAAGTTGTTGTATATCTCTTACGGTTTGCCAGTTATACAAAAGTCATCCAGAATAAAGAGGTCTTCAGAGGCTATTCCCAGAAAATTCAAGATATACATTTCGTTTGTCACAAAAAATATCTTAGAAGTAAGATATTTCAATCAACATCTTTACAAACATTTTTGAGCAAATAATTTTTTTTTAAATATGCTCCACGTAAAGGGTAATTTGGAGTGGGGGCATTTTCTTGAAAATCTTCGTATTGTATCCTTGGAAGATACAAATTTAAATATCAAGTTTGGTACTTAACGGACTTTTCATTTTTGAGTTATGTTGTCCCACAGACTTAAACACACACACACACACACACACACACACACACACACACACACACACACACACACACAGGGACATTTCTCTAAAAATACTTTTTTTTTATACAGGGGGTCTAAAAACATGTATTTCCAGTGAAATCTCGGTATCTAATTTTGGGTGCAATACAAATCAATATGTACATTAGTACGTGTAGAGAAATTAAAAAGAACGTTACTTCTTTTCCTCAAAAGGAACTTTGACTTTTTTTTTTTCGTGTTCACGGACACACTCGGATACACGGACACAGGAACACACACACGGACCTTTTTCTGAAAATACTTTTTTTCGATATAGGGGACCCTAAAACATATATTTCCGGTGAAAACTCGGTATCGAATTTTTTGGTGGAGTACAATGCCTTCTCTATACACTATGTATATAGTATGCGTAGAGAAAATAAAAATACTTTTTATGGATATAGGCGACCCTAAAACGTCTATTCACATGAAATTTTAGTATCGAATTTTTGGGTAGAATGTAATACCTTCTCTATACACTATGTACATAGTGCAAGTAGAAAACGTAAAAATCACATTTTTCTCTATCCTATTCTTTAATAAACATGATAAATAAGTTTACTTTTTTTTACTACGCGTAATAAGTAGTGGAAGTATTGTATTCCACCCAAACATTCGAAATTGTACCGAAAACGTATGTTTTGAGGTACCCTAGCCCCAAATAAGGATAAAAAAGTCCTATGTGTGTGTGTGCGCGCGTATTTGCGTAAGTGAAAGAAGAACTCAAGAATGAGAAGTCTGTTGACCTTCGGCTGTTTTTCATGAACCTTAACAAGAGCATGCAATATTATGGCTAGGATTGCAGTTTTTTTCTTTTTTCTTTCTTTCCTTCTTTCTTTCTTTATTTTTAAGCAGTTGATGTCTCAACCTTAAAATAGCAATCCCATTATATTAGCTTATTCAAAGCATTTCTCAACAATACAATGTGTTGCATCCAAATGAATTCCTCTACTCACTCTGAACAAATTATTCTATCTGCTTCACGTTAATCCAATAAGAGTTTACAGAAATTGTGTTATTGCATATTTCCGTCTATATAATATGTTACTAACATCCTATTAAATATTAGCTCATTTTATAATGTGTCGATGATGTGACTCTACGGTATATAATATACAATACTGCTCAACAGAATCGTTTACAGAGCAATTAAATTGACAAATTTATAAAACGCTTTCAAGTGGTTATTTATAGGATTCTGATTTGACACTGGCCAGTTTTCCTAATCCATGTGTACATCCTCTATTAATTTACGTCTTTGTTGCCATGTCGTGGGTTATTACATGGAGAGTAAGGAAGCATGTGCAAGTAGGCTTCCATATCCTGAATGTCGGCGTTAGGGGAAGTTATTTCTTAAGTCGGGCAATAAAATGGAATAATTATTTGCTGAGGGCCCCTTTTTATGTTATTTCATCTCTGCTGCCATTATTGGTATCCTGCTTCTACTATTTCGGTTTTATTGGTAGACTTTGGAATCTTATTGTGGTCTAAGTATTTTCAGCAGCTTCTTTTGCCAGATGATCTGCTAACTCGTTACCAGTAATCACCCAACTGAAGCGTGTTGTACATTGGTTTTCTCCTAGAATTTTGATTAGGTTAAGGGTATCCTGTGTTATAAATGTATGTTGTTCTGCAATATGGCTACTGCTACTTGGCTATATGTGTATATATAAATTACTGTAATCTTCTCTGCTTTCATATCCATCCTAGTCTGTAGCTCTTGTAGTACTTTCAGCATACCCAGTTGCTCCGTCTGGATGTTTGATCACTTTCCATCCATCTTGAATTTCAGTTGCCGAGTTAATGTGTCGTTTTAAACAGCACTGCTGCAGGCCCTTCTGATTTACTGCCGTCCGCGAAGATTCTGAATACATATGCTGTATCATCCTGAGCTTCTTTAATGTGAGGACTTTCTGCCGAAAGGTTCCAACCTCTCGGAGGCAGGGGTGCATCATATTCCGTTTCTCCATGTATAGCGCTGTTAAATTTTATCTTCCCCCTTGTAACAACCCAATACAGGTTGTTCTATAGGCTACCGGCGATAACATAAGAAGCGCCATATGAAATTGTCCTATATGCTTCCGTTTGTTTTTAAGTTGAGAAAAGATTTTTCATGTTCAACTGCGTTTGTAGTGCAAATCCTCACACAGGTGCTCTATATGTTAGTATACGTTTCAAGTGCTTTATTTCCCAGTCCTCAGGTAATTTTTACAGATGTAGATGACGTATGGCTTTATCAGGTACTTGATGTGTGCGACAGTCAAATCTGAACTTTCTATCGATGTAAGTACCAAAATATTTGAGTACCTCTACCTGTGCCAGAGTTTTATTATTCAGATAGACGTTGACTATCTCATTGTTTTTCTTCATTGCCATTACTAAAACTTTTGCTTTAGAGTCATTAAATCAATTTTTTTTTCCTGCAAATCTTGTTTTGGAAAATTGTCAGCACCTAGTATACCTTTTCCTTTTGTCATGACAAGTATATCATCGGCGAATGTTATTACTTCTGTCTGCTGTGTGAAATCTAAATTTAGCAAAGAATTATATAAGGTATTCCAATATCCGTTCCACAGCATGATCCTTGTGTACAACGTCACTTACCTTGGGCTTCTGTCTTAATTCCTTGGTAAACAGACTTGCTTTCCTGGTTTTAAAATAATCCTGTGCAAGTTTGCATAAATTTCTTGGGCACTGCATCTCTCTTAAGTTATTTAAAACGCTCGGGCGTCAAAAGCTCCTTTCATATCCAAACTCACTAAAACAACGTACCCAAACAACATTACGTTATCCTTGGTGAAGGCCTTCATCGCGTCCGTTGTGCATTTTCAGCTTTACATCCAAACTGTCTCGCACTGTAAAGGTTTCTTGAGTTGATATGATGTACTATCCTGTTTATCATTCATTTTTCTAGACTTTTCCGCATATATTCATCAAGTTCATTGGTTGATATTCTGTTATAGTTTTGCTATCTTCTTTATCTGGCTTTAATATGAGAATTATATCTGATTTCTTGTATCTTTCAGGGAACAGTTCACATTTGAGATATTGACTATATATTGCTGTGAAAATACATGGGAAGATCCTGAAAGCATTTAACACAATTTCACTAGTAATTCCATCTTCTACGGGTGACTTTTTTTGGGTTGAATGTCCTTAGTGCAGTCAGTATTTCCGTGAATTCCTTGTCACCCAGTGAATCCATTGCTTCTTTTGTTAACCTCCTCAGTTCTTTGTGCCTCTCAGAGTCATTCTCTTCCCTGTCTTCCGGAGTGAAGTTTTCTAGCATATACTGAAGTGTACTTGGAATATCTTCAGTGCAGGTTCCGTCTTCTCTTTGCAACGTACTAAACTAATTCGGAGCTCTCAATTTCACAGCTGTGATCTTATAGGCAGCACTCCATGTATTAGTCGCATTAGTTGCATTACAAAATTCCCTCCATGATTTAAGCTTTTCACCATTTATCTTCATTTGATATTGCCGAATCCCTACCAGATGTTCTCTCTCTCTCTCTCTCTCTCTCTCTCTCTCTCTCTCTCTCTCTCTCTCTTTTCTTAACTACTCATTATTAGCGCTCGTTGATAGCGACAACTTAGTGCATTCACCCTTTTTCTCATGGTCAGCTCGGTCATCCAACAGGGAGCTGATTTACCTTGTGAGTTCCTACTTACTCAACTGCTCCACTGCAAACGTCGATTACACTGCTGCAGAATGTTTCAATTACATGCTCGATGTTTGTGCTTGTTTTTACTTTTTCTGCGAGCTCTTCATCCACGCTCTCCCCTCCTGTACTCTATTTTTCTAATATATTCTTTAATATTTTGTAGTTTTCTGGGTCAGTTTTATATCGGATTCCACTTAGTGTGTGTGTCTGGTATGGATAACATTTCCTATAACACCCGATATCTTAGGGGAAGAGCAGCTTTCTTCTTTTCCAATGCTCCATTCCCTTCTATCTCTGATAGTCTAATCTATCCATTTCCTTCCATTTATAGTATCAAAGGTTGGCAATCCATTATGTGTGTATATATGCATGTATGTACGCATACATGTATGTATTAATGTATGTATACAGAAGGGTGGGGAATACAGTAGGCTTAAGCGGTAGTCAAACATTTTAAGAGCGAGTTCGTATGTGACGGTCTTGAAATTCGGTTCTTGTTTGAAACGAGGGGAGAAAAACGAAATTATTCGACTTAGACGGTATGCATTAACAAGATGTACATTTTTTGTTACCTAGCAAGATTTTGCCTTATCTCTTACGACTTACCAGCTACTTTTCAAGAACCTCAGAGGCTAATACAAGGACATTCAAGATATACCTTTCGTTTGTTATGAAAGTATCTTATACATACGATATTTAGATCAAAATCATGAGCCATTTTTGAGAAAAATCAATCTTTTTTTGAAAAATGTTCCATATAGAAGTTGGATAGGTAGAGTCAGACTGAAAAACATAATGCCAGCCGGGATTTGAACGGATCTCCTGGTCTCTAGCCGGTTGCTCTACCACTGAGCTACCATGGCAACATGCCGGCATAGCACTGAACTTCTCAACTGACTCGCATGTTTCCCGGCAAACCAAAAGATGATCTCAATTTATTTTGAGATGACAACCCCAATTGCGACTTACAATGTTGTAAATACGAGGGCCGTTCAGAAAGTAGCCTCCGGTTGATTGCAAGAAATTCACCAAGTTAAATAAAAATATTTTAATATATACATCTTACAACTACATCTTTGCACTATTTTTCTACATAGTTTCCATAACGATTGAGGCACTTATCGTATCTGTTCACAAGCTTTGAAATTCCTTCTGCATAAAAATCACCCGCTTGTGCCTGGAGCCAGCCTGTGACCGCATCTTTGAGCTCTTCGTCGTCATCAAACCGCTGGGACCCGAGCCATTTCTTCATATGCATGAAGAGGTGATAATCGCTTGGCGCCAGATCTGGGCTGTAAGGTGGATGGTTGACAACGTCCCACTTGAAGGACTCAAGAAGGGCTGTTGTTCTGCGAGCAGAGTGAGGACGGGCGTTATCGTGCAAAAAAACGATACCGGAAGTCAGCATACCACGGCGTTTGTTCGTAATTGTTTTAGTGTTTCACAGTACACGTCTTGTTTAATGGTCGTCCCACGTTCCATGAATTCAACCAACAACACCCCTTTTGCATCCCAAAACACCGTTGCCATCAATTTTCGGGCAGAAAAATCTTGCCGGGCTTTTATTGGTTTGGTAGGCGAATTTGAATGTGCCCACATCTTTGATTGTTCTTTTGCCTCAGGGTTCACGTACTTAATCCAGGTTTCGTCCCCGGTCACGATTCTGTTTAACAATGGTTCACCTTCGGCCTCATAACGTGACAGAAAGTCTAATGCAGAGGCCATTCTTTGAGTTTTGTGGTGGTCGGTAAGAATTTTGGGCACCCATCGTGCACAGAACTTACGGTAACCCAATCTTGCTGTCACTATCTCGTACAAGAGAGTCTTAGAAATCTGTGGAAAATCAGTAGACAACTCCCTCATTGTGAAACGTCGGTTTTCACGAACTTTTGCATCAACTGTTTTCTTGTCCACTTTTAAATAAACGTACCCATTCACGGACCACTCCTTCACTCATAACTCTTGGTCCGCACACGGCACAAAGCTCACGATGAATAGCTGCTGCAGAATATCCTTTGGCTGTAAAAAACCTATAACAGCACGCACTTCGCATTTGGCGGGGTTTTCTATTGCAGTACACATTTCAAACGGCCACAAACACTAAACTAGCGCAGGTACGACTTTCACTCGACCACGGCTTGATGCCGACTGACCTGCTACGTGCGTGAATGCACAGATGGCGTCGCTACTCCCCCCACTACCCGCACTGTGACCGATCGGAGGCTACTTTCTGAACGGCCCTCGTACTATAAGTCCCTGGATTCGTAGCATAACCAACTATTTTTTTCAGTCTGACTCTACCTGTCCAACTCATGTACTACACAAGGCTTGTGTGAAAAAACAATTTAAGCCATACCATGTTCCATATAATTGGTAGTTCGGGGTGAGGAGATTTTCTTGAAAATCTGTGTATCACATCCTTTGAAGAGGCTGAAGCTAAATGCAAATAAATAAATAAATAAATAAATAAATAAATGCATATTCTGTCTGTTAACTACAATGTCAATTGCCAGGATCAAATCAGCGCTGGTGTGCCGGAATTTCGTTACGCAGTTCTTTTACATGTGAGTAAATCTAATATGTGACTGCCGTTTTTAAGCACATTTGAAAACCATCGATCTGGACCGGGTTTGAATCCGCGACCTTGCGATCAGAAGACCAGCGCCCAACCAATTGAGCTACCCAGACCGACATTTAAATACCAAGTTTGATATTTAATAGACTTTTCTTTTCTGAGTTATGCTGTTTCTCTCTTTCTCTCTCTCTCTCTCTCTCTCTCTCTCTCTCTCTCTCTCTCTCTGTCTCACCAACACATACACACAAAAAACCTGTTTCTAAAACGCTTTTTATTCAAAGTACTTAAAAACGTGTGTTACCAGCTAAATGTCTGCACTGAATACATTATGCTCTTTACCTGCTATGTAAGTGATAGAGAAACTACTGAAATCAATGTGGATGTAAGGCATCTTATTATTTGATTGTTAGGCAGTATTGCCTCAGCAACAGGGCTCTAATTATTATTATTATAGTTTGTAATAGCTTAGGTTACAATAATGCATGTTGTATATTATAGGTAAGCAAGAATGTTGGTTGCAGGTTTACACAGCGGCCGCGATCTCGCTATTTCTCCTGCGATTTCCGTCTCTATAACACTTTTCACTGATCTGAGCACATCTCTAGCATCTCTAAATTAATCAAATTATATAAAAAAAATTGTACTTCAGTTGTAGATATTGTTTAATTGCGCTTAGCAATGCTAATATCTAGGAAACGATATGGAGAAATAAACATGAGATTATTTGTGAAATATATCCGCCAATAGAAGCAATTTCATAATATGAGCAATGGTACCTCTGTAGTATTAAAGCTGAAAGGGATAGCAGTGGTTTGTGCATAAGTTCATTTGAATTCTACAATATCCATAGCTTATTTCACAGCTGTAACATGGAATGAACCAGCTATTATAAAAACGACAGTACTGAAAATTCTCGAGGGTACATTAAAATTACATTTCAACCACATGATAACCGGCGCTTAGTATGGTAACATCGGAAACTTCACTACCTTTACCTAATGTAGAGTAATCTTTTGCCAGATTGCTTTCAACAGGCACATATGTGTTGCTTCACATGACTTTCTCTATTACAACAAATTATGCTTACAAAGCCCATTCTTCTATGTACTTCATGCTAGGCGAGATATACATTAACAGAAACATTAACTTCCTTAGAGCTAGAAAGGAAGTAAGGGAATATACTAGCTTAAAATGAGAATAGAATCTTTTTAAGAGCTATTCGCTATGAGATGCTTTTGAAATTCGTTCTCCTTGCATCACAGGAGTTCAAAAAAGATAATAAAGCAATAATTGTGGACTTGCTTTTTGGGAAAAGTGTAAATATTGGAAAATATAAACCAGCAACACGGAATATCTCGGAAATATTTACTTCCATTTTTTTTAAATGTATCTAACAAATTGTGTCCTTAAACGAGATCTACATTTGTGTGTGTGTGTGTGTGTGTGTGTGTGTGTGTGTGTGTGTGTGTGTGTAACGTGTTCTGCTATATTCCTGGCTATTTCAGAAAATTCAAGATTTTTATCTTTAACATATGACAGTTTAATCAAAATCGTTACTTATTTTTGAGAAAGTCGAACATTTCAAAATGCCTTCTATGCAAAGAGTAGTTTAGAAGTTTCCTGAAAATCTTCGTGTGGCATCCTTGGAAGATACTGAACTTAAGATACAAAATTTGGTACACTGAATCCACTTTTCGCTTTCTCCACACATACACATCCACACACGCACAGATCTTTTTCTAAAACAAATATTTTATTCGGGGGTCCTCAAAACATGCACTTCCGGTGAAATCTCGGTATCGAACCTTTTAGTGGAATATCGTGTCTATTCTACCTATTATGTACATTACATGTGGTACAAATTATTTATATAATTTTAATTAAGATTAAGTTGGTTGTTTTTAGAATGTCTTAGTGAGTTCTTATAATATTAAATACATTTATCTGTAAAAAAAATGGATGTAAGAAATGTTTTAAATGTGTAAATAAATGAAACAGATTTGGAATACATGCCCTGGCTTAACGATTAGGTGCCAGATTTTTATTTTAATTAACTTTTTACTTTGTCTACGTGCTTCGTACATAGTGTATAGAGAAGGTTTGTATTGCACCAAAAAATTTGAGATTTCACCCAAAATGCATGTTTTGATACCCCTGAATCCACAAAAAAAGAGCAGTTTTAGAAAATGTTCCGTGTGTGTGTGTGTCTTTGGGCAGCGTAGCTCAAAAGCGACAAGGCCGTTAAATACCAAACTTGATATTTAAGTTCGGTATCTTCCAAGGATGCGATGCGAAGATACTCGTTGCTCTTGGAAGCAAGTCTACTGGAAATAACGGCGGAGCAGGTAACCTGCCAATCGCTGGTTTTCATTACACTCAAGCAGTTTTCTTAACCGTTGGTGTAGTCAATTATGAGATGTATTCCACAATAAAACA